>QHHJ01000050.1:0-86767 GCA_004367495.1 Fusarium scirpi
GGGGGGGAGGGGGGGAACAGTAGCGATATGATGTTTAGAAGGGTACAGAGTATATAGTAGAGGGATAGAAACCAAGGGTTCAATAAGACGATAGTTGCATATACATAACAGCCTCAAACCCGATTATCGGCTGACCCTGACAGCAGTGGAATTCCAGATCCAATATGCAAATCCCCCTCCCGCTTTACCTGTTTCCCTTAGCTAACGTTAGAACCAATATTTCCCAAGCCAAGCTTTGCAGCTCCAACGCCACCTTTCCAGGGACATCCCCAATCACGAGGCTGTAGCGAGGCAAAGTATTTAGCGGCGCACGCTAAAGTAAAACAACGCCCGCGCCGCCCTTCGGATAACGATGATCCCGCAACGGGCGGGTCTTGAATTGTTAATTGAATTTCTGAACGGTTTTTAGTTGCCTTTTCGTCCCTAAGGTCGGGTTCTAGGAGGGGAGGCGAAAAACAGGGTAGAGGGAATCGATAGTTTGGTTTGGAGGAGGGATGATACGATGGGGTCATTGATGCTTTCTTCTTGACTTCTTCTCTTTGTCTCTGCGAATTGAAAAACTGGTCGAGTCCCCTCTCGCTGAATGCATGTCATCTTTAAAGTCTGATGTATCTATTGGTTTGGCTGAGCTTGAATGCATGATTGTTTCACCAGACTGAGCTGAACATATCAAGGTTGCCTCTATCCCGGTCCGAGGAAGCATATTCGCAGCCTGACTATTGAGTCTTTTATACTTTTAGTAGCCCGGCATTCTCCTCCTCCTCTTCTCTATCCTTATGAGCTACGACTGAGTTTCAGCGTCATCGGTTTCAACAACAACTACTACATATTCAATCCCAGCTATAGGTGAATCTTCAACCATGATCAGAGGTCACAATCCCAGGACATCCTCTTTCACCTCAATCTCTCGTCCCCATCTCCCCTCAATTGACGAAAACGAGATTGCTTCAACGCCCTCCCCTCCCAGCCCATCTACACCCCCAGCTCCCCTCCGTATCCCCAGAAAGTCCCCCCGCCGTGTTCTTCGCAACCATGGCATCCCACTGCCAGCGTACATACCTCGGGCAAGACCCTACTATGCTCCGCCTATGGCGCATTACTCCCCGCCGAGGTACGACTATGGGTATGCTGAAGCAAAGGGCAAGTTTGTAGAGACTGATACGACGGACGCGGGGAGTTATAGGGAGAGGAGGTTTTGCGGTGTTGATAGGAGAAGAGGATGTTGCTTGTTGGTTATTTTCATGGTTGGTGCTGCTATTGTTGCAATTGCCTTGGGTGTTGGGTTGGCGATAGGTTTGGACAATGCGTAAGTCACACAACATACCGATATGAGAGATACAACTGACTGACCATCAACAGAAGCAAGAACACACCACAAGAATCTTCAACTCCAAAACCAACGCCTCAATTCCCCGCTGGTTCCTATTCCTTCAGAGCAGATCTCCAAAACATATCCACGGACTGCACATCCAACCCCTCAACATGGCGTTGCTACCCCTATACACAAGGATCCTCAGCAACCTTCTTCTGGATCATCACAACCAACGACGACAACTCATACAACATCTCATCCACCACAAACCCCTTCGCGCCATCTTTCTCAAACCTGACTCTCAAACGTCTCGACGAGAACACTTCCAAAGAACGATTGCAGTTCTCGTTCTCAATGACCAAGACGGTTGTTCCGGATGCTATGCTGTCATCGAGTAACCGTGCGGCGAAGTGCATGTTTGACAATACGCTGTTTGAAGCTACGCTTTGGACGCAGAGGAACGATGGTAGCGATGATGGATCTGGCGGTGATAAGTTTGCCGAATGGCCTGGTGACGTTGAGATTGTACAGCGCAAGATGTTCAGGGGCGGATCACCAGAGTGTCTGGATAGCCAGGGAAGTAACGTGGGCGATATAAAGGCTAGTAACGGTACATGTGAATGCCGTTATGCTAACTGAGCATTTTTTCTCTGCAAAGAAATTGGATATATTGTGGGCTGTGTTTTAGTCCGACTACCTTGAGCAAGAGAGGAAAACGGCCAAATGATAGGAGTTAGTGATACCCAGGAACAGCAAGTTCTATAATCTATATAAAATAACAACACAATATGGCAGATGATATCAAACAGTAAATCTAGATTAGCACAAAGTAAAACATAAAAAGACAAATCCTGTGAAAGCACATTTTGTCTACCATCAACTCCCCAGCCTTCGCCAAACCAAACGACCTCACTGCATTGAGAATACCAAACTCCCCTAAACCTTGCCCTCACTTCAGATAAGCATAAATAGGAACAGTACCAATCATTAGCTGGGACTCGAGCTCCTTCGTCCGGGACATGAGGTTGCGGAGAGTGACTGGCATATGTGGCAATGCTTTCCGGACAAATATGCGCATCGCCTTGGACTTGAGGTATTTGGGCTTCTTGGAACTTGGTCCACGAACCACCCTCTGAATCTTTGGCAACAGGATCTCCACAGGAGCTTTAAGCTCTTTAGTGGGACTTGGAGGTATGTCGAACTTGACATACTTTGCAGGACGTTGGGTAGCACGATTAATGCTCATCTTCCAGCCAGTAGAAGGGGGCTGACGCTGGATGTTGTCTGGGTCTTGGCCAGGAGGTATTAACGGTGAAGCAACTTGATTGTGATCATCATCGAACTGGAAAAACGACTCCTCACGATCGATGTCCATAGCTTCCCCTGGACCGATCCCGTTTGACTGGCCTTGAATGGCAGCACCGGGTCGAGTTGTCGAAGAGTCTGAAAGGAGAGGAGAAGTAGCCAAGGCACTCGGTGGAGACGACGGAGGCGGTGGTGTAATGCTCTGAATGTTTAGATCCGCCAACAAGGAAGCAGGAGGGGATCTTGATGAGTGGTGTGACGTGACTACCACCGGAAAGGTCGGGGATAGAGCAGGTGTTGAATGACGTGTGTTGTTAGCAACGTTCAGATTGGCTGCGGCCAGGAAAGCAGGAGGAGAGCTCGAGCTTGAGACAGCCTGGATAGCCCCTTGAGGCCTGTGAGCAAGGATACGTGATCCGCCAAGTTTTTGTATTTTGAGAGGACTCATGTCTTCAGTCGGTTCAGTCGACTCCTCTCGTGGACGCTTCTGCGGCGGTGACGGGGTGTTGACAGGTGCTTTCTTTCCAGAACCAGGCGGCTGTAAATCACTTGGAGGAGGCACGGTCTGAACAGGCGATTGCGTAAGCCCAGGGGTTTGTCGAGGGCTGACACCTCCTTGATTGCTTTGCACAGTACTTTGAGACTGTTGTTGGTTTGACGGGCCAGTAACATGTTGAGTGGGTTGGTTCGGAGCTCGATGACCCTTGCTGGTGTCAGTTACTCGCACTCTAGGATGCAATGCGAAAAGTCCCTGCTGATGTATCACGGCCTGTTGAACAGGATTGACGTTGGCGGCTGGTGACTTTGGTGTATGGGACGGCACTTGTTGAGGGCCATGCAGCGCTGCCCACCATCGTGCAATTTCCCTAGGATCGTAGCCCGCGGAGTTCTTCCATTGCTGGATAACCCTCAGTATTTGTATCGGGGTGGGTCTGTCAACAGGATTCTCAAAGAGGCATCTGCGGACAATGTCACGTAGCTCTATATCGACCCAAGAAAAATCTTTGTTCTTCAGTGCCCAACCATATGTGTATCCTGTCTTTCCGTCCAGGCTCTCATAGCGTTCGCACACAAAGGGGTGCCTGTAAGACACTCCGGTAATCATGGATTCCATCTGCAAAGAATTAGACAAATCTTCAACCTGAACAAAACTGACTCAAACTCACCACTTTGGCAATGAGAAAGACATTGGTCCACGTCCCAAAGCGCCCAGCACAAGCAGGTACCTTTGTAAAATCCTTGCCCCCAAAATCGTTCTGCACCTCTTCTGGTGTCATCCCTAAAGGAAGGTCGTCCCACTTACTGCTTATTTGTTCCTATACATATCATTTTTAGCAATTTCGACCAACTTCGACACCAAACATGCGTACCGGCGTTGCAGCTTGAAGCTTGGGGACCCATCGTAATTTCCAAAGATCGATTTCAGTCATTTTACCCCAATATTCACTCATGATCTCGCTGAACGCTCCCAGGTCATGCAACTAAGCCCAGTCAGCATATTGGCGTAGTCATTGTGTTTCTAGTAGAATTACCTTGAATGCGGGCCTGTCTTTATGAGACTGTTCTTGGCCAACAAGTACTAAATAGAAGTTAGTGGTGGAACTTTACGAATGCGTAGACATGCTTACTATTGTGGTATTCCATGTCTAGATGAATGTCATGCGTTGGATTATGATTAGACTCGAATTTTTCCAGAAATTTATCTGCTTGATTGTTTTGTTCGGCCTCTCTGAAACGATGTTCAAAGGTAATAGATATGTCCAACACTGGTGTATACGCAACAGTAGCAAGTCCCAGCGCATCTGCAAAAGTAAGCAAGTCAGTGGGAAGAATGATTTGGACAAGATAACTCACAGCACTCCAGTATCCCCCAAAGAACTGAATTGGGGAATTTTTGCTTCGTTGTAGCCATGTTCCTCATAAGGCCAGATACATCACCATATGGAGCATACTCAAACACAACACATTTAAGCTTTGCAGCATCCCAACAGCAGTCTTCTGTAAAGTTATTGGCGGCCGTTGGGTTTTCCTTCTTCATCGCTTTTCGTATCGCTGCAGACTCGTGGTCTAGCTTGATGACTTGGGTCGTGTGTCCCGCTCCATCGTATCGTAGGTGGAAACTTGCTTCTTTCGCGTGATCAAAGGAATCAGAATCCTCTTTACCTTTCTTGATCACCACCCTCCTGGTTGACCCGTCATCGAAGGTAACATCCCATAGTGAAACATAACCATGACCTCCTTCGGCAAGCACTTTGACGAATTTGAACTTCAATCCCTTCCACTGCATTGACTCAACTTTTCGTCGAGCATCCGCTTGGAGACCGCCAGATGGGTCTGGATTTCGAGAGGGATTTATGAGTACCGGAAAATACTCGGTATCTTGTTTACGGATTTCTTGATTGACAAGCGGAATGTTGCGTATTTCATTCTGGGGAATACGATCCCAATCGTAAAGGACAACGGAAGTATCGCCGCGAATAAGAGCTGAGTTGATGGCGAATAAGTTCCGCACTCGAGTTAGGTAACGATCTTTTTGATGGCCGGGTGGTACGGGCGTTCGAACCATCTTGATCTTGATATCACGGCCTCTCATGTTGGGCAAGGTGTATCGAGTTGTTGGGTTTGTCGAGAATGAAAACTTGAAGGGAATATGTGACAGCGGAGGTGGATGATTCAATGGTAATAAGCTTGTGAGAAAGAACAAAGACCAAAGGCACGACTGCCTGGACTTTACTCAGCCTGTGATTATCTCCATAGTCCACATTGCAAACAAGGGAGAAGATTGAGTCCCCAATGAGTGTTTGATGGCGGCATTGTGAGAGAACTGAATCTGTATTTGGGTGCTTGGTACTCTTGGACAAAGAGGTGCGGTGTTTCCGTGCTGGTGTTTTAGGGACTTCTTTGTTCGTCAACCTGTTGATGTCTTTGATCCCAAAGGTGGTCTATTTCGGTCGCTCGAAGCCATGATCGCGAAAGTAACTGTGCGGTAGCTTGAAAGGGTTCTTTGAGAGTTGTCATGATTAGACTCGTCGAGTCTATTGTTGGTGTAAGTCAATCATGGCAGCCAAAAAGTAAGGACTTGCAGGTGTATTCTTTGTCGCATTGAAAGTGAAGCTGTACAAGATCAGGACCCGTTGAATCTTCTGATGACAATGAATTGGGTGCCATTGATCTCGACCATGTCATGTCCGTCCTTCTTTTTCCATCCATCATGGGACTTGATCAACAAGGGCCAGGGTGTGTTTACAGAGGAATCTTTTTGGTGGAGACCTTCTCCATGTGCCTGAGAGATTTACCCGCTTCTGTGGAACGAAAGGACAGGCTAATGGGCGGCTAACTAAGGCTAAGGCAGGGAAGGCGTGGGGCAGACGACTTCAGGCTAAATTGCTCCTGCTGCTTTCTACCGGAAGGGAAAGACCCAGGGACCCTCAGAGAGGCTCTTTCTTGGTCCATCATGACATGAATTAACCAACATCTGTTTGAATTCATCCGCGTATAATCCACAATATCAAGAGTTTCATAGACTGGGGAACCCAGAATTACGCCGAGCCGGGATAATCGACCACGTCATTGGAAGATTGTAGTGGTCATTTGATGAAGGCGACATCCGAAGTTGAGGCGTTGGTCGTTGGTCGTTGACTAGGTAGGTCTATCTATCACTTACAGGAACATCCATGATCACCTATTCAGGCAAGTTATGCTGCATCAACCGTAAAAACATCCGCACGAGTTAAACTGATTTGACAAGTAACGAAGCTGTCAATCTTTGCTTAGCCTAGCCGCGGCACTGCACGAGACAGGTCCCCTCAGCTGGGTTCAGTTAAACGCACGAATAGAAGATTGATGTTATTGTTATTCGCGATCAGCTCTGAGACAACAAGGAGGGACCTGCATCGTCATGAAACAATACGGTACTGTACTGCTTTGCGAGAACTGCTTACGTGGTTGCAGAAACCGATGCAGATGCAGATACTTTGCTTCTTCCCGTTGCTTGCCTCATCGTCCATCCTCTAGAGGTAGTCTAGGGTCTTGGTATGTGGCTTGGTTTTGCGGGGTGATTTACCCTTTACAAGATTGGTTCTTCAGCCGATATTCCGCGAATACAGTACAGTACAGTACATGAGTGTAGCCAGATTATCTAGATTTCACTTTCACCTGTTGGCAGCCTTTTCGTCTGATGTCTATAAACATCCATCCATTGTGGCTTGATATCCAATTCTGGTTGTCGATAATAATAGCGCTGTCGTAGTTGAGCCTCTTGTACCCTGGTGAGAGCATTTTATCCAGCTTTACGACAGCGATAAGCGACCAAGATCCATTTTAACCAAAAGCCTTCTCCATATCTTTTCCAAACAAATGCCTAGAAAAAAGGATTCCGTAGCCAGACACAACAAGAGCGACAAGATCCCAGGTGGGATTACGCCCACCACCCGCCGGATGAATTCCCTTCTTGCCCCACCAAAGGCGGCATTATCTCAAGGCAGACAATTCTTCGGTCGCATGATGGAGCTTGGAGATTTGCCGCCGTTATATCCAATACCTGTATGCAACGAGACACACACCTCTAGTCTAGCCATTGGGGGTTACACACCCCCAAATCCCCGAGGAAGCTGCACTTACAGTCCCATGATACTATAGTAACCATAACCAACCCATGCAGAGTGACATTCTATAACCAGCATCTAGAAACATAGATTAGAAACTAATGCAGTTTTGGTAACTGCGGAATTTTTAGAAGGCGTCTAACTATCAATACAAACCATGTCATTGCTGCTGTCATGCCCGCAGCCATGAGGGCCGCTGTACGGATACAGTATCATACATTCTAGTCTAGGACAACAGACAGACAACATACGTTTCTCTGCTACCATAAATACGCCTCTCCCCTCCTCTGTGTTTCCATTCCTACTTTCCCTCCTCTCTTCCTCTTCTATTGTATCATTCCTCTTCTTCCACATACACAATCTCATCAAATACCGTCACAATGGTCAACGTTCCCACCATCAAGCTTAACAGCGGCTATGACATGCCCCAGATTGGCTTCGGTCTCTGGAAGGTCGATGAAAACTGCTCCGACGTTGTCTACAACGCCATCAAGGCCGGTTACCGTCTGTTCGATGGTGCTTGCGGTATGTCTTTCCTCTACAACTGCATTCACAATCACAATTGCCCTTCTGGTCACATCACGTCACGGACAGATCTGTCTCTTACAAGACGACAATTCGTCTGCCCCTCCTCCCCAGCTGAAACCCCTGCTCTCTGCCCCTCATTTCCCCTGCCAATTGCCCGAGAAAACAGCCACATTACCCCTGCAAAATGACCCCTCCACCACGCGGAGAGCTTCACAATGTGGGGTGGCAGCTTCATGAAGCTCTCATTTTACCCGGACTAGGCAAACCAACAGCCAAGACTTTTACTAACATGGTTCGTCTGCAGACTACGGCAACGAGAAGGCCTGTGGTGAGGGTGTTGCCCGTGCCATCAAGGAGGGCATCGTGAAGCGAGAGGACCTCTTCATTGTCTCCAAGCTCTGGCAAACATACCACGACAAGGAGAACGTCGAGCCCATCACCCGCAAGCAGCTCGCCGACTGGCAGATCGACTACTTCGATCTCTTCCTCATCCACTTCCCCGTCGCCCTCGAGTACGTCGACCCCTCGGTCCGCTACCCCCCTGGCTGGCACTACGATGATGCCGGCACCGAGATCCGCTGGAGCAAGGCCACCAACCAGGAGACCTGGGAGGGCATGGAGAACCTCGTTGAGAAGGGTCTCGCCAAGTCCATTGGTATCTCCAACTTCCAGGCTCAGGCTATCTACGACCTGCTCAAGTACGCCAAGATCCGCCCTGCCACCCTCCAGGTTGAGCTTCACCCCTACCACCAGCAGACTGAGCTCGTCAGCCTCGCCAAGGCTGAGGGTATTGCTCTGACTGCCTACTCCTCTTTCGGTCCTACCGGCTTCATTGAGCTCGACATGGACATCGCCAAGTCTGCCTCTCCTCTCATGCAGCACGAGGTCTTCACCAGCCTCGGCAGCAAGTACAACAAGACCTCCGCCCAGGTTCTTCTCCGATGGGCCACTCAGCAGGGTCTTGCTGTCATCCCCAAGAGCACCACCCCCAAGTACATGGAGCAGAACTTCGACTGTGTCGACTGGAACATCGACGAGGAGGACATGAAGCGCATCTCCAAGATGAACCTCAACCTCAAGTTCAACAAGCCCACTAACGTAAGTTTTCACTCGTTTACTGAATTGCCAAGTGTCAATGCTAACACTCTGCAGTACTTCCCCACTGAGAAGCTCTGGATCTTCGGTTAAATAATGATATGATATTTTATGATATGAGTAAAAAAGAGAGAAGCATGGGAACATGACTGTTTTGGGATATCAGGCGTTAAATGACGATGGGCTGCATTTTGTAGAACCGCTCTCATAGATTACAAATGACAGTTAACCCTTCCACACAAACAATAGTGTAATTGCACGAGGTGAATGTTCTTGGTCAATGGTTCGATCTGTGATATGCCCAGACTTACCGCAAAACATCATCGTGTAGCTCCTAATGACCCTATTATCACAAAACCTGTCTGACATGTGCATCGCGTCAATTGGTTGTCACGGAATCGTTTATTTGTAAGCTCCATTGATACCGTCTCGAGTATAGATAAACAAAACTCCTCCCCAAACGCCTTGCTTTCTATGCTGATGCCTTCCAAAATTGAGTTCTTATGTTCTCACAAAAGCTACCAAACTGGTCAGTGACTGTATTCGGGTATGGTTTTGAGGGATAAACTTACTGGCATCAATCTGTTTGACCTGTGGTAATGTTAACCGAATTCTGTTCCTATATGCCACCGGCTCCTGCAGTTGCAGTGGGTTTCCTTCAAAGTACACCGTTGTCAAGCTCTTCTTGTCGGCAAGGTACTTGGCAACCTCCTTGTAATCGCTGATAAGGTTGTAACTGGCCCATAACTCCTCCAACTCAGAAAGTGACTCAAGACCCTTAATGCTGGTGATCTTGTTATTTGAGATGTCCAGTACGTGTAGCTTGGGGTTGTGTTCCAGACCCTCCAGAGACTCTAGCATATTGTGAGAAATGTAGAGCTCCTCGAGTGTGGGAACATCCTTGAGTGGTGACAAATCACTTATACGGTTGGACTGAATACTGAGGAGGCGCAGGTTGGGCATACCACCAAGACCTGTGAGCTCAGTAATCTTGTTCTTTGCCAGCCAAAGCTCCTCAATCGCCTTCAGAGAATCGAGGTTCTTGATTTCGCGAATGCGGTTCGATCCAAGCTCGAGAGACGTCAACTTATCGAGTCCCTCCAACCCCTCGATTTTACTGATCTTGTTGGCGACGAAGTACAGTTCCTTGAGTTTTGTCAAATGGTTGACATGCTTAATATGCTTTATCTTGTTAAAACTTAGATCGAGGCTTGTGAGGTTTGTCAACTCGTCCAGGCCACGGATGTGAGAGATGAGGTTGTCGTAGAGGTCTAAGTCTTCAAGGGTCTCGGCAAGGGCAGAAAGGCCATCGATTTGCTCGATACTGTTCTGACGGAGACAGATTCGGGAGACATTCTTGAAGCGCTCGAGGCGTAGCGAGGAGATCGATCCGATGCGAGAGTGGGAACACATAATTTCATCGGTCTCGGGGTCTTCGTCGTCGAGAAGGTCTGCACGATGTGTTAGCCGGCTTCTACCACGTTCCGTGAAATGGTGAACATACCCTCATCAGCGTCAATCTTCTCTCCCTTCATAACGTTCTCTTCGTCCGAGTAATCAGAGTCAGTCAAAGCCTCTGGATTTGCCATAGACGCCGACTTTGGCATGCGAAGCTTGCCATCCCAGCCCTTGCTATTCCTGAGGCCAGGGCTGGACTCGCCATCGACGCGCGGAGACGGCGCATCATCACCCTCGGGGAGTTCGATGTGCGCATGGCCGTCGTTTTCTTTATCGGAAGCAGGCATGGTGATGGTGATTGTGATTTCGTCTTGGTGGGGTTCTGTCAAAACAAAGACGATGATGTAGGTATCAAGCCTAAGTTAGATATTGAATCTGTCGGTAAATGGCGGGGCAGATGCAAGTTTGTAAGCGATGGGACTTTTGCACCTAACGACCTTAGTGGGGGAAAGACGTTGGAATGCGTTAACGTTAGGCGAAATGTAGAAAGAAAAGATTGAATCGGAGAGGAGGAGGTGGAAAGTGCTGATTAAAAGCTGAGAAATTGTCGGGTGCTCTTTTGAAATGTAGGTAGACCACGGCAATAGAAAGTTAACGCTGTTCCTTTCCTCTACCGTTTTGGTTCGAGTTGGTTCCTGAGGTGGCTGAAACAAGAGAGTTTGGTGGGGCAAATACCACTGTAGGTCGCTATGATATCAGCAATCAAATCACACCACGAAGCACATGAGATAATTGATGATACAATTCTCAATGTTTGCTTGGGGTTGTAAGAGATTGATGAGATTTCAATGATTCCACTGTGAACTATAGAGAAGATCTGATTATCTTATAGTCAATATTCTCAAGTACATATGCCTCAAAAATCATCAAGTCCAGTCAGATCTACCTCAATACTACCCGTCCCTCCATCAATTTTCCTCGGCTGCCCATCACATCCCCAATCCGCATACTTGCATCCTCTTCGAATCCAGTGACAAACGAACATGTCATAACCCCCTGTGCCCCTTGTGCCTAACTACAGCATCCCACGTCTCTTCCTCCCCTGTCGGATGCTTCTTTGATCGTCGGCTACAAATGTGAGAAATGGCATTTCGCGCTGTCGCCATCTCATTCCCGCGCTTTCGAGCTGCTTGCGTGGGATCGAGACCGCATATCCGCTCCAACAGAGAGAGACTTGCATCATTGAGGCCCTCGCCAGGCTGCATGAGACCATTGCATGTTGCGCCTTTTCTCATGCCGCCGTTGCTGTTTAGTGGGTTATTCGTGGCATTATGGTGTTGGAAGTGTGCAATGATGGTCTTGTTCCAGAATGCCATTATCTATAATCCATTTCTGCCTCCCAATGCGCGCAGCATGACCATTGATGAGGTGTCCCGAGATTGTGGGCGAATAAAATGGAGGGAAGAGAGGATAAAGTCGATGGATGGCACAGAGATTGCGTTGTGCGTAGCAGATGTGCCCTCAGTACCTGAACCGAGTACTGCCAAGGCCGCTCACGCCTATGTCCTCTATTTTCAAGGTTCGCCAATCTCATCAATCTCGTATCTTACAGTAGCTTACTTAAAGCCCTAGGTAATGCATCGTCTCTACCACCTAGGCTGCCAGACCTTTCCTGGGTAATACGTCGAGCTCACGAGAATGAGCCCTCAATCCATTACACAATGGTATGTTTGAGTTATCGCGGCTATTGGACGTCTCATGATCGGCCATCAGAACCAGGAATAGATCTCGATTCACAAGCAGCGTTACAATGGATATCTCAATTACATGAAAGCAAGTCGGGGAAAGGTGACGGAACAAAGCCAACAGTGCTCCTCTGGGGACAAAGCATTGGGTGTGGCTTTGCAACCAACCTGGCTGCCAAAGGCCAGTTCCCTCCTGATCTAACAATAGATGGTCTCATTCTCGAAACGCCATTCACAAACGTTCGAGCTATGCTCCAAGCGTTGTATCCACAGAAGTGGCTTCCATACCAATATCTCTGGCCATTTCTCCGAAACCATCTAGATAGCTGGACCAACCTCGGCATGATAGCCAAGAGGTTTCCGGAGTTGCCGCCTGGGATATTCATCGTGGAAGCGGGCAAAGATGAGCTTGTGCCTGCCAATCACGGCGAGGAGCTGCTTGAGCGATGTCAACGGGTTGGACTCCCGGTGGAGCGACAGAAGGTACGCGGGGCATTGCACAATGAAGCCATGGTGAGAGCAGCGGGCAAGCAAGCACTTGCACACTCCATCGCCACGGCTGTTACACAGGCACAAGGACCTAAAATGTTAAGAAAAGGGGAAGCTTTGAACAATGCAAAGAACCAGATAACTTGAAACTGGTCAGATAGAGGGGCGAATAACGACGTCTCAAGTTTTTCTGGCGTGAATTCGGGACATGTCGGTCATCTGCAGTTGTGGTGTACAGGGATGGCCAGAGTGTGTGACTGCCAAATGCCGTCACGCTCAAGGGACCGATCCCGTATAACGGGTAATGTCACCGTCGATGCCCTCAAGTTTCATCCGAGCCTTGGACTAAAGGGTTACTAAAACCCAGCAGACTGTATCGAGTGTGGAGGTGTTGGGAGAGATATGCAAGCTATGCCAGGTACCTTACCTTGGTGCCCCTTGCTAAATCATACCCACGGACCATGTAACAAGGCTAAACGGCCCACTATCAATTAAAGCAGCATGGGGTTAGAAGGGAAAAGTTGTTTGCGGTTGAGAGTGTGCTCGGAGGCGAGAAGCCATGATGTGAAGTCGTGAGGATTAGATAGACGGTGGAAAGCTTCAGCAGCCATAGAGGGTTGATCAATCTTTGTATGAGTCTCAATTGAAGTCAATTGAATCTCCAGAAGCCTACGGTTCGAATGATGCAAGAAATGACGAGGCTTGACCAGTAGTTCAAAGCCTTGCAGCTCCATCATCGAACATGCCCTATCATGCAGTCCCATGAGCTTGAAGGCTTCTGCCTTGAGAGGATCCCCATTCAGCACGCAGAGCTCCACTATTCCTAATTGCAGAGGCGAACCACCACGCTGTAATCTCCATTGTTATAGAAGCCTCCAGTTGAAGCTTCAATTGAAAGAGGAATAAGTCAAACCCGCTAACAAGGCCCCCTTACTCTTTCAGTCCATGTTGTGTTTCCTTTTTCCCAGCCCCCTTTTCTTTGTGACTCCCATCTCTCGTCAGATCCCTGGACACCCCCTGTAAAATTCCAACGACAGACGCCTGGAGTCAATTAAACTGCCCTGTTCTGAATCACGTGCGCCCGCGGCAATATCGCGCCCCTCTCTACGCGGACACCCAGGCTCGGACACGCGTCGGGCTACGACTTATCACCAAGCCAAAAAAGGGCTGACTCGCCTTCATGCGTAGGATGATTGGGGATGATCTATCAGCGGGGGTGCCGCTACATCAGGCAGCCTATTCGCACGGGGCAAGCCTCGTATGTTATAAAGATGCTGTCGTTTCTCCCATTTCGTAGCTCTTTTCCCCGTATCCTGAGTCGAATCAGAAGAGTGATCGCTTTTTCCATAAGTCACTATTTGAACCTGAGGTAGGTTTCAATTTTTATCCGAGACGATCTTCTTCCGGCGTTTTCTATCATCATCGTCTGCCTCATTCTTTTTATTGTTGCCTCGTTCTGCCTCTGCCTACTCTGCCACCCACCACGTTATCGGCCAACGAATATTAAACCGACCAACTGTCCAGCCATTTTAATAATACAACATCTTGATTTCCACTCGAGATCTTTCACACAGTCAATCAACATGTTCTCCTCATCCAGACGACACGAGAGCTCAAGCAAGAGCTTCTCAAAAGGCCACAAAGCTAGCAAGTCTAGTGCTTCTTTTAGCAAAGACAGTGGCATCACTAAGCGAAAACATGAGTCTCGTCACCATCGTCGACCAACTATGACTTCCATGACCAGCGCCAGTGGTGATGTTATGATGGGAGAGTAAGTCTATATCTGCCGTCTATCCCCATGACTTGTTTCTTACAGACTCCAGGAGCACTGGGGCTTCACCCATCGTCACTCTCGTCGTCGGCAGCGAACAACGTCTCTTCGCCGCCCACGAAGACGTTCTTTCCAACAGTCCTTTCTTCAGTAATGCTCTACGAAACGGATACATGGACGTCGCTAGCAAACGCATCTCACTTCCTGACGAAGAGCCTGAGATCTTCAGCTCTGTTCTTGAGTTCTTGTACAAGGGCGACTACACTCCTCGTCTAGTGCACAACAAGCGCCGAAACTCGTATGAGTTAGAGGCTGCTACTGAAGAACAGCGCTCTGCTGTTGAAAGCACTGTTTACCATCGTAGCATTGACGGCGATCTACTCAAGGACACCGTCATCTACTGTGCGGCGGAGAAGTATGGACTTGACGAGCTCAAGAAGCTATCGCTGCGCAAACAAGGACTTCGTACGTTTCTTTCTCCCTATTTCGATATACCTTTACTCATAAGTGTTCACAGAATCTGGAATCCAGTGCAGCACCATTCTTGCTTCAGCCAGATACGCCTACGCCAACACTCCCGACACCGACTCCAAACTACGAGCTCACTATCTCGCTCTCATCATTCGCTCACGCAGCACTTTCAAGCGAAGTGGCACCATGCAACTTGAGATGTACAACGGCGGCACTCAACTTTTCTTTGATCTATTTGTCGCTCTCTGCAACCATGTCGACGACATCTCGACTGCATCGTAAGCCTCAACCTTGATATTGCACGATGTTCTTCAACTAACGCACGGCAGAAACACTCCTCGCTCAAACCGCCACTTCTCTTAATAACCCATCCTCTTCACACGTGGCTCTCTTATTGACTTTAATGAAACACGATTCCCCTTCTTCTTCTTTTGATACAAGGCGCCGACGTCACAGTATTGACCAATACCATAAAACTAAAGAGAATACCCGCGATAGGAGTTTGGGGTGCTACATGCTTTCAAGGCGTTTCAACGGTTGAACCTGGCGCTGAATCTTATTTTCTTTTGTACTACTACTCTTCTCACTAGTCCCTAGTGGGTTACTTATCTGGAAGCAAAGGGTTTTGGATTTATGGCTCTGCTCAAAGCGAGCTGGTTGGGATTTGTTTGTTCACGATGGTTTTGTACCAAGGATACCAAGACTGTCATCTACGATGGATTGACGAAAAAACTGTACTATTATTATTCACGACGCTCTTTTGGACGAGTTATTTCGAAAAGAGCGACCTTTGAAATAAACTTCATATCTTAAAAATCACACCTTGCCCGTTGTTGTATTTTAGAGTGAGAACCAAAAGTTCCTAGCACAAACACCAAAACTCAACGTCAAACAAGGTTTGGTAAGCGTGTCCAATCACGTCGTGAAACATGTGTCGCTTATAACGGAATAGATCCCCGGATGTGAGTCACGCTGGGGGGTAGAGTGCGATCTAAAACATGCAAGTGAAAAGGAAGCGAACCATGCAAACTGCAAGAGTGCACGGCGGGGATTTCAACGCCGCTTCGGATTCGACAAAAAGTCAAACTAGGGTCTCAGGACGCCAACGAAAGTAAACAAATATCTGTAGGTATGGCTATTGTGTCTAAAGCTTTAACAGTTGGGGGCTGACAAGGACGAGGCACAGATGCAAAGCAGGGAGATGCAAGGGTGGTGCACGCTACGGTGGTTGACCGTGAATATAGCGCAAAGATAACCTCGATCAGTGAGGAGGTCAAGCCAACTCCATTATGAGCCTTGACTTGAAAAGCAAATGTAGAACAGAGTATGGCCGTCGTGAAAACTGCTTTGTGATTTGTTGGCGCAGGCGTCATCCTGACGGCTGCGGTATCTATCCGCTTTGTGCACTAGTGTTTTCATAGAATAGTATCAATAAGAGAAGCATCGCTGGACTTTCACGCTTCTCTTATCTATCAAACCATGTCTCGCCCAATACCTTCCTTCGGCAGCCTCACCTCACAGTCCTGTGCCGGGGAAAGCTCCCTTTTTGGACAGTACCACGATACCTCGTTCTCTTGCGATATAGCCTTTCATAAGATCCTAAAAAAGCATTATGTGTTAGTGACTCAGGTGTTTGTAAGGCTGAGATGAAGGGGAGTGTATATAGACATCGAGAATGCCCCAGGCAGGCATTCAAATAAGGCAACATTTTGGTGACGAGTATATAATCAAATGACCGCCACGTGGATGCCGACGACTACTTTCGCCAATTTCGACCAAGGAAAAGACAGCAATTCCATGAGGCAGCCAACAGCTCGGCAAGGAAAAAGATCTGATAACTTACCTTGTAAATCATATTGGCCAGCATACACTCAACCTCATCTGGATCGATCAAGTGACCGCTGCCCATACTGATAGCAGCCTGAAACTCGGCAACAGGAACTCTTGTACGACGAACCGGGGCGGCGTCACTATCTTTTGGCTCATCAAATCCACCAGCGATGAAGACCTTACGAAGGAGGTTACGCAAGGCGATATCTCGGCCTCTTTCAAGGGTAAGATAAATACGTCGCTTGACAAATTCAGCTTCGCCATGCTGTAGAGCTTGGTCAAAGGCCTGGAGGTTGCCGGATTTGATGCAAGTAGCGAGAGGGAGGAAGAGGTCCTGTAGTCGCGGGTAATTCTCGAGGAGGGCCTTGGTAGGGAGGACGTGGCTAGTAAGGAGACGGCAAGGAATGAGGTAGGTTAAGATTCGTCTGTCATTAAGTCAACAAACATGTTCGAACTGCAAGGGTTTGTACTCACTCTGACTGCGCGTAAGCGTCTTTATGGCACAGTTGCCATGCTTCGTTGAGGTGAGACTCAGCCTAGATAGAATGTTAGATGATCCCGTTGACTGAGCAAGATGTACCTACCTTAAGGTAGTTTTCCTCAAGGAAGAGCAAGACACCTTCGTAGAACTTGAAAGTCACTCGCTGAGATTTGGGGAACGACTCCAGTGGTGGCATGTCTCCTTTGTCATTGTACACAGCCAGCGTCTTGAGAATCGTTCTCGACAATGAAGCAGAGTTCAGCTTGAAGTAAGTCTTGAAGAGGAGGTTGATAACAAAGTAGATTCCCCATTTCCTTGATTCTTCAAGTGGTGCTCTGATTGTAATCAGCCATAATCTATGTGCCCAGAGCAAAAGCAAACATACCTGTCGTTCAAACACAGTGAGAAGATACGCTTGAGATGTCCCTCGCAGTCTCTTAATTGAAGTTGCTTGTCTGTTTCGGGATCAAAATCATCTGATATCAAGGAAGCTCCAGGACCAGTATCAAAGGCTTTGGCCCGACGCTCCTCGTCGGACTTAATCGCAAATAACCGAAGGTACTTTCCCACCATATACAGGGATGGGATTGTCCATGCTTCAAATCCGTGTGAGTTATAACCACGAATAAGTACTGAGGTCAGTTCTTTCCATGCCTCGTACACTTTTGTCCATGTAGACTGTGTCGTGAGTTAGCATGGGTCCAACAGCTGACTCATTTTCTTACCTTGCCGCTCTCCCCCGCCAAGATCTCAGAAACAGCTTTCCAGTATGAGGTGTAGACCTCAACCCAGCCCGTTGTCTCATCGTGATCGATTTTCCGTCGATGAGCTGTGTTGGACTTGATAAAGTGTTTGATGTCGCCTTTGACACTGTGAGAATTCGTGCTACGCCATACTGCCATCAAGCGGTGAGGGTCATCTGCTGGAGGAACAGGTGAGAGTGTCTGCGCAAGTTTATAACCATTCCGTTGTGAGTGAGCCTCCGCAAACTGTTCGAATGTAGTGTTCATGGTGATTGGTATTAGACACGCGCTGTGTCTTTGAGTAAGATCTTTAGTGGCAATCAATCTTAAAGCATCAATAGAAATTCCAAGAAGTAATAGCGTGTAATCGTTACAGTAGCTCAGTGCGGTGTCAGATTCTGAGATGTTTTGGCAGAATGTCAAAGTTGCAGTTACTCAAGGTCGATACCAGCCTCACTCTATCGTTGAAGTCACCTTCACTCTTCGCTCCTTCGCTCACAACTTCTTTGAGCTCTTCTCAGCGTATCTGATTGGCCATCAGACCCACCAACCTTGGCAGCCATCTGCATCGAGCCTGCACGTGATGCTCGGTTGAAGTGGGTCGCTATTGACCAATCGCTGTTGGGGCCCAAGCCCTCCAGAAGCTACGACCCAGTCTCTTGCCCTCTCACCTTCGCACAAAAATTTGGGATCTTTCAAACTTCGGTCATCTTCACTAACCTTCGCAGTCGGAATTGACCAACGTCACAGTAAGTCGACGATACAGACATACACAAGGGAAATAACTAACCAGTATTACAGATGGGTAAGCAATTTTCTGTTTTATGCGCTCGATCATAGCGATGTCGCCTGCCGGAGGATAATGGACGACGAAAAAAACAATTTCGATATTTCTTCAACTCGACTAGGAGGAGAGCGAGGACGAAGGATCAAGGCCCTCGGGGACTACAACAACCTCGCTATTCGTTTGCACAACTTTCGAATGCCTTTTGAAGCGGGGTCTAGCAAATTTTCTGGCACGGAAACCTAGTTTCGAAATTCGGCATAAAGATTCGATCTACCCACACAGCAGTGTTTCGAAATTCGACATTTTCCCTCCGGCTCGCGGCATCGCATCAGATCAATTAGCATCTGGAAAGTCTCATACTGACAATGTATTCAGGCCGTCTTCAGGAATACGAGGTCATCGGGCGCCACTTGCCCACCGAGGCTGACCCTACACCCGCCCTCTACCGCATGACCATCTTCGCCCCCAACGAGACGGTCGCCAAGTCCCGATACTGGTACTTCTTGCGCGGTCTCAAGAAGGTCAAGAAGGCCACTGGTGAGATCGTCAGCGTCAAGACTGTACGTTTTAACAAATTTCAACCCTGAAGGAACCCATGGAGGCTAACTCGGAAATTTCAGCTCCACGAGAAGCACCCCCTCAAGGTCAAGAACTTCGGTGTCTGGATCCGATACGACTCTCGTTCCGGCACACACAACATGTACAAGGAGTACCGTGAGCTGTCCCGAACAGATGCCATTGAGTCTCTCTACTCCGACATGGCTGCCCGCCACCGTGCCCGCTTCAGGTCCATCCACGTACGTCGAACTCACCTCTCAACCACAGATACCGCATCGCAGTTACTAACAACATACTTCAGGTCCTCCGCGTCGTCGAGCTCGAGAAGACCGAGGACATCAAGCGACCTTACATCCGCCAGCTCACCCAGAAGAACCTGAGCTTCCCCCTCCCCCACCGTATCACCAAGGAGAGCTCCAAGAAGGTCTTCAGCGCGAAGCGACCTTCCACTTTCGCTTAGAATGATTTCGGTTTAGAGGATGGTTAGGCTCTGCGGGTGTTACACGGGATCATGGAAATATCAACTGACTTTGCTCAATAAAATGGGCAATGAATGAACCAAAAAATTCTGAGCATGCGAGATGCTGGCCGGTGTGATGCACAATTGATTGGGTTTATAAACTAGCAATGACTACCGATTGTGAACTGTTACAAAGATTCGCCTGACCCGCTTCCTGGAGATGTCTCCATCTGTGTATCGTTGAAAAACTCTGTCCAATATGACCACTCCATAGGCACGCCTTGCTCCAACCCCATTCCAAAGTCGAGGTTCAAAACTTCTGGCGGATCGAACAGTATTGAAGGGTTCATACTGCTCGTGTCGTACTGCTGCGTCATGCCTGGCCCCGACACCGGGATGTTTGTCATTTGTTGAGCTGGATTAAACTGCAACGGTTGCGGCATATTCATGTTCGGAGGCATGAAAGACACTGCAGGGTCCAGATCCAAGCCATTGAGGTCCATCTGCTTCAGCAGCGCTTCTGTTCTTGCAGCTCTCGCCTTCTTCAAAAGCTTTTTGATAGGTCTCCAAAGCGAACCTTTGGCTGTGTCTGCGATGTGCTCTCGCGATGAAGGGAACGTTCTCTCAACAACAACCCATGCCTTCTCCACCAACTCTCCCTCGGTTTGCACGCAAAGCTCAGCTAACGCAACTGCCAAAGGATGCCATTGCACATAGGTGTCTGTCCACCAAGCGAATCGGTCTTCCCATTGGTTCTTCGTCATTCGCTCTCGCAGCTCGATAATAGAGATTGCAGTACGTAGCATAGTCTCCTTGGACACACGAGGCCTGTCGGGGGCCGGCCCACCATTGAAGGGATACTGGATGTTGAGCCAGAGCTTGAGAATAACAATACGGGCGATCTCAGCAGCGTAGACGGAAGGAAGATGAGAGGCTCTGGCAGTATGGATGAAGGAGTTTTCCAGTTGGCGAATGTGAGATATAAGCTGATCTTCTGTGTACAGGAAATGCTCGGGTTCGCCTTTTGAACTGTATCGTGGATGAGAAAGAAAGCCAAAGATACTCGAGCACATAGCTGTACACAGACAAACAACATTGTCGGCAGGTGTTGATTTGGGGATCAGAGGCCCAGGCGAATCAGGGCCAAAGTCAACATCATCAATCGGTGTAGGGTCTATGGTATCCCAGCTAGATTGGACAAGTGTTGAGCCTGAGCCTCTATCTTCGGAGCCACGGATATCAAGAACAACGATGAAGTGCCATAGGCGTCTTCTCATCTCAGCGACAAACGGTGTGAAACGGTGGCCGTCACCGTCCCGATGAAGGTTTTGACCTTGAGCAATACGGACAACCAGTGACGTGAGAACCCAACACGTCCGGTCATGTAGATGCACCCGGATCATGCTGGTGTAAAGCGTGAGTGCTTGTAGAGTTTCGAGCTTGGTAGTACTGAGATAGTCTGCCTCGGCAAGCGCTCGTTCCACAGACACGCGGTATCGTCTTGTAAGAACTTCTTTACTCTCTCCCAGCTGCTTGAAACAAGACTCTGGTGTCAGACAAGCAGCTGCGCAAAAGTATATAGCAAACATAACAGCGTTGATTTCTGGAGTAAACCGGTGTGTTGATGGTGACTCGATATAAGCTTGGAAATGCTTGCCCATGGTGGGACGGTGTAGAATCTTCATGAGAGGATCGACATTGCGTGAATAGATGGTCCAGAGTCGTATCATCATATTCGGGTGAGGGTGTATCAATGGTTGCCGCAAGCTGTAATCGGAATTTCCAAGCAAATATCCAGACGGACCCGTGGAGGGAGTGTCCAGAGACTCTGGGCTTTCACCCTCGTCATCATCATCACTCTCCTCAGATGGTTGATTCAACGCTTGTCGAATGCCCTCAACTTCAGCACACAAGTTCCCCCAGAAGCCTGAGCTGAGATACTGCTCTCCAGTCTCTACATTAGCAGCTTGAGTAGCTACAGCCTGGGACTCATCACAGTGATCATCCAAAGTGGCGGACAAAGAAGTTGTTCCTGGTGGAGACTGAATATCCTCTTCATCCAACTGCTTCAATTTGGCGGGGTCAGCTTGATTGACGATGTTTTCAAGACGACTGATCCTATCAAGCAGTTCACTCTGACGAGGTCTCGGAGCGCGCCTGGTTGGTTTTCTTGAAGGAAATACACAGTCGAGCCCGAATCGAGAACATTGACCGCAGAACGGTTGAATCTTGTCGCATTTAATTTTGCGTGTGCGACAGTTGGAGCAACTGAGCACTTTGGCTGGACGGCCTTCGCGGGAACTCATTCTGAGTAAGATTTTAGATAGATAAATATATCCCCGTTGAGAAAAGAAAAGTGAGTGGGCGATAAAAGCCAATAACTAGGTTTTCTAACGTTAAAACGGCTGCAGAAAAAGGCAGATCCTCTGGATGAGATGTGAGATGATCTTGGCGTTTGAGAGGCTTCGTTGAGTTTATTACCAAAGACTGACTTGTTCTTCAACGAAAAGAAGTGCCGGGAACGGCCCCACCTCTTGTCACTTTAGGTAGTGACGTCTCGATTTTTGGGGGTAACGACTTTGCGCCCAAATCGCTCCAACTCGGGTTGTATCTGTTCTTTCTGGCGTGAAGGATTTACTGCCAGGGCTGAAGCTAACTCCATTGAACCACTTTATTCAAGGGTCTTAACTGTGCCATAGTCTAGTTGGCTGACTGATACTTCTTTTTCCGAAAATTGGTGCTGTAGGGTATGGATAGTGGCCGGAACTTTTGTAATACGATAACTTTCCAGATAAGTACTTAATTAACGACCAAGGATCCATTCGACTCATGGAGCCGCGATAAAAATGGTTTGTGACTCACCTTCTTACCTTTGTATAGACGAACTCGGAGACAAGATAGTATAAGAAGAAAAGAGGTTCGCAGCATCGTCTCCTTTTACTCACCAACAACCTCAACAAAATTTTGTACTTACTTTCTCGCATTTTCGCATCATCCTTACCCTACAACAATGGATCCAATCCCAAAGCCGCCTCTCGACTTTGTCACAGTCAAGACAACACTTCCCGTCTATCCTCTTCCTCCTAATAGTGAGCGAAAGCCATGGCAGACAGAACGTTTGACGATGAGGCCGATGACACAGGACGACTTTGTCCATGTCCGGGCTGTTCGAACAGAACCTGACGGTATGATCTGGGCGACCCAAGGTCGTCCTGATATAGAGATGGAAGAAACGCAAAAGAGCCTCGATCGTCGACTACCTCCAAACGATATCAAAGGATACGATTGGCTCATTACCCTTACCGAGACTGGCGAGTTCATCGGGATAGGGGGTTCCTGTGTGTGGTCAGCTGAACTTGGCTGGCCAGCTCTAGGATACCAATTCCTCAAGGCGCATTGGGGCAAGGGATATGCCTCCGAGTTCGTCAAAGGCTATCTCAACCAGTGGTGGTCGTTGCCAAGGACCGAGGTTGAGCTCTCGGTGGATAAAAACTCGGTGCGAGGCGACGGTGAAGTCAAAGACGAGTGCATCACAGCCATCACACTAAGTGACCACGTTGCAAGCCAAAATGTCCTCAAGAAGTGTGGGATGGAGTTTGCATCATCGTGGAAAGAGCCCGATGCTCGGGGCATCCTTGACGAAATCACCCTGCATGGATTTTTCGCGCACAAGGCAACGGTCGGTACTCAGCCATGAGCTGATGGCCGAAAAGGGCTATATAACGTTCATATTAACCAATCGGCCTGTTCCGAGCGGTGCAGTTGATATGTTGATCGGCCGTGACCGGACATTTCAGAAGTCCGTGATAGTTTCCAGTCCGGATGAGTTCCACTTTTTGGCCGGCCATGATGAAACAATAAGTCAGACGATAGCGAGCCTATACTTATGAGCATTATGTGGTTATATTCTGTCAGTCTTACACTCTTACACAAAGTATATATAGTCGTCATTATATTGAGCTTAAATCATCTACTATTGTGACTCTTCTCCAGCTTCAAATCAGTTACTTTCATCAAAGGACTAGTACAAAGTTCCATCAATCGTCAGAAGACTTGAATGTCATAATGCCTATCGCAATGCCTCTTCCATCTCTTCTGGCTACGGCCACTGGCATTACCGGCTCAGCTTGGGCTTCAGGTAAGACCAACGACAAGCTTATCCATGTAGAAAAACTCACAATGATCAACAGGCTTCATCATTTCTCTATCTCTCGCCGGTGTCCCAGCCGCTCTTCAACTCCAAGCACCCTCTAACGCAACTGTATGGCAGGAACTCTTTAACCGCGGTGGCGCCCTCATGCCCAAGTTCGCCATTACAACATCAGCAGCCTACATATACGCCATATATGCAGCAAGGCAAGAAGGCCGTAGTTGGAAGGGCTTGGCGATCGCTTCAGCCTTGACTGTCTCTATTGTGCCATTTACTATCATCTTCATGGCTCCCACAAATGATCTTTTGATGAAGGCGGCTGCTGGTACGCTGGAAGCTTCACAGGAAGATGTGGCCAAGTTGATTGGAAGATGGGGAGTCTTGAATTTGGTTCGAAGCTTGCTTCCTCTGGCTGGAGCCGTTGCCGGCTTCTCAACTTTGATTGAGTCGCAATGAGAATGCACAATGAAAAGAAAACAGGAAGTAAGAATGTAAACGATCTAGCAAGGTGCCTTTCAGAAAACTACCAGCTCAATAGTACAAGTTATCAACTTGTGTCGGTGTCCCGCTTCATAGTACCCTGAAAAGAAATCGCTCCCTCATACCAGCTACCTTGATCCCCTCAATGTCTCTCCTCAAACTCGCGAATGAGCTTGTGGCAGTTGCCCAGATTCGTCTTCGGTTCCCAGGTGCACTCCTTCATCGAAAACCCCTTCCACTTGACCAAGTAAAGGTGCACGCCAGTGGGACCATCGATGCCCGAATCCACGATCTTCTCGACCTCCCATTCAGTCTCCGGTTCCGTATCACTCTCGTCACTCTTCTTGCTCTTGGCAAGAAGACGTGCGGAGCTTCGTTTAGTAGAAGGGCTGACCTCAGGAACTTGGACGACTACTGTTGCCTTTTTCTTGGCGGGAGGGCGTCCACGGCCTCGCTTGGTAGGAGCTGGGGTTGGTGTGCGCTTCTCCTCGTTGGCTGAGGAAGCTACAGAGCAGAGTCGTGCTGAGCGCCGAGGCGTAACAGCTTCCTTGACCTCAGTGCGGCGCTGACGCTTAGCGGGACGACCGGGCTTCTTCTTGGGAGTTTCCTCAAGGACTTCCTCATCTGGTGAGAGGGGCCGTTTCGCGCCGAAAGTGATACTTGCCTGATCATCCAGTGGAGGAGTCACAGAATCCTCGGTGTGTCTCTCGACGTCCATAACGTCGGAGACAATCTTCACGAGAGGCTCATCATCTTCGATGCTTTGACGCAGACTAGGTGGTTTGATCAATATTAGCAGGGGCACTTGAGAGGAAAGAGCCAGGTAAACTTACTTATCACTCTCTTCAAAAGGTAGCTTGTCGCGAGCGTAGAATACAGTGGCTGTGCGCTTGACTTGAGGCATCTTGCTGATGAAGGAATGAACTAAACGAGGAGGTTTGTTTGTAGTTGGTTGCGATTCGGAGATGCGCTGGCTGAAGCAAACAAAAACGTCGTTACTAAGATGGCGAAGCAAACACTTATTCTAAACAAACATTAATCTTGAACCCGAGGAATAAATGTAGTCTATACTGACAATGGATCCTGACTTTGGATCTTGGTACGCGAACCGAAAGGATCGAGTCTGAGCCTGAAGATGTTGAAAAGTGATAATCGCCGAGAATAAAAGAGATGAGATATTCTAGCAACGTTCTGAGAAGTGAGGCTAGATATTGTGGCGAGTTTTATGATGCTTTGAAAGTCAAGGGCTCGCCGAGTGTTGGTGGATGATGAAAGAAGGAAATGAAGCGTTGGGAAGACGGCAGCTGCTAAGTAAATGCAAAGGCAGCGCAAAATATTCTGAAAGCAGGAAAACGCTTATAAAAAGCGATGAACTTTTTAGGTAGTCGATGAAAGTTGAAAAGGTAGAGAATCACAAGTAGACCTGCTGCTTGTGTTGAAGAAGAAATTTGTGTGATGAAGGAGATGGATGGAGGTGGAGGTGGTTCAGGATATTTATCATGTAGAGGCAGCAGAGGGCATTTGCCTGCCTGATCACAAATCATTTGTGGCTGAGAACAAACAGGGACTGTTGAAAAGCATTTGTTGCAGGTATTTTGATACTAATTGTTAAACAAAAGCGCTTGTCTTTGTTCTTGTCGCTTTAACGGGTTCCGTTATTTTATTTGCCATGAACCCCTGAGCAAAATAAACTACCTAGCAAGCCTCACCAGACCATGGCGAAAGGACGGAGATGACATATCGAGAACTTATTCAATTTCTTCCACTTCATCGTCTTTGAGCTCCCTGTAACGGCCTTCTCTCATGGCTGCCTCCACCGGATTCTGAATATCAACAACGCCTGTCTGTTTCAATCTGCAACTCAGTTAGCTTTTTGCAAGGGGACGACAGTTCAGGAGTACTCATACCGTTCAAACAACACAAAGAGTCTTTCAGCCTCTCGTTCTTTCTCTTCCTCCGTCATTTCAGGCTCATCAAGGGGCTTCTCGGCATCAACGTGCTGACCAGTAACGGGGTTGACCGGCTTCTGTGAACCAGGTTCCGAAGCTGAAGGAGGAACTGGGATATTGTTCTGGAAGAGGAAGCCCGACGCAAAACCGTAGCCAACATTTCCAACAAACTTGTTGGGGTCATTGTCCGAGAGGTCGTAAAGGAGGTGCTGGATGACCGTTCCGATGGATGGGGCCAAAGGATTGTTGAAGTTTTGAAGCAGTTTGGCAGACAATGTATCTCCCTTACCCAGCACTTCGCTTCGGTCCTTCTCAGTAGGCAAAAGCTTTTCGCGGATGTATTTCTTGCTGGAGTCAGGCGCATGCTCGTATATGGTCTTTACGACACCAACGAGTGGCGTTACAGTAGCATCCAATTGGTTGTCCGCAACATTCTTCAACGCAATATCTAGGATACTGACCAGTCGAGACACTATCTTTTCTGGGTCGTCCTCAGGGTGGATGGATGTTCGGCAATCTGACGATCCGACTTCAAGGTTGGCAAGTGCGTTGACAATGAATCCAACTGGTGGATCAAGCGGCTTCGTTTGTGAAATATCTTGCTTGAGAAGCAGAGTTATCAGATGCGGTATCGCTGAGTTGAAGGAAGACGCTTTGTCGGGACAGAAATGTGTGACATTGAACAAGAGTTTTGTGGTTTCAACAAGCGCCATATCTTGCATTGGGTCACTCTTAGCCTTGCCAGAGTCTGACCCCTTGGCATGTCGAGCCAGGTTCTCAGAAATGCGATCCGCCAATTTCTCATCATCGATGAGCTTCTTAAGATCAATCTTGGTACCGTAGGTTGATAAGAACAAGATGCGAGAGTTGAGAAACTCGTCGTCAAAACTTCCACCATTGAGCCCCTGACAGGCATTTGGTGCAAAGCCCTTGTTGACGAATATCTCCCGAGTGATAGGCTTCAAGACCATGGCATTGGCCAACACTCGTCGAGCGGCATCAGCACTCTTGGTAGATGGCTTGTCATAGGCGTGTCGAAGAAGCACAGAGATGGCCTTTGATAATGGTCAGCGATACAGCCAGACCACATTTAGCCCTCCGCGGGGAAGACAGGGTTACGGACCTCTTCTGTGTAGAGGGGATCGGCATTAGTAGGATCTCTAGTGAGAACCTTCAGTTGGTCCAAAGCCGCAGCGCGGTCTATCCTTGAAATTAGTGAGATCTCTTACACACCTTTAGAGTACATACCATCTGGGAGATAGAGCTCTTCTTTGAGATCTTCGGTAAGGTCATTCACGAGTTCTTGGATGTATTTGTGCTTCTCGGTCCCTGTGGGCAGGCCAACAGGCGGTAGAGTGGCCATAATGAATGACGCGCAAATATGCTGTCTGGGGTTTACGTTATAGGATAGTTAGTATGCGTATACGTGGTAGGATGGTTGTTGTCCAGGTGTGGTTTAAGATGAGTGGGGAGAAGATGATATAAATTGGATTTGAGCCACTAACAAAACGTATCGCTAGGCCGACTTAGGATCGTTGAGTAGAGGCAACTGCAATCAATAAAGGTGTAGTGCTCGAAAGCAGGTACTCTGGGAGTCTGTATACACCTGCATTCCTTCCCTTTCCACTGCCCAAACTCAATCAAGGCGCAACATGTGTTATTGAATTAGTCTTGGTGCAGTCTGCGGTCTTCCGTTTTCTCCAGTCTCTGAATTCGGAGCTGATGAGTTCCAGGTACCTACGATCGCTACGATAGACCCCGTGCGGGTACTTCAGCGCGCCTCGCTTACCTAAAATCTTCACATAACACCTTAATTTTGGGGCGTCCCTAGGCACGGACCCTGCATCTTTTAATTGAATCGCGCTTTCACCATCCCAAATCGCGTTCGTCTCGCGCGTTGGCCCGGAGAACGAGCGCGGACCTGTCAAGCATTTACTTACTCGACATCCATCCAATCTGTCGCAATATGGATGGATCTTGGTTACCTACTCAGACTTCATAGCTGCGTATAACCACCAGCTAACATAAAACCATACACGTTCTCTTTTTTATACCCGCTTCTCTAATCGATCGCGATTATCGATCGAGTCTTTATTTACCGCTTTTTCGTTTGTTTTTTTCTGTCCATAATTAATAGCCGTATGCGTTGTCCGCAGTTTCTCGGCCAAACTACTGCTGTCTAGATCGCCGACGCTGCCTAGCAGCCATGACATCTTCAGCCCAGGCCTCCACCAACCTCGACGAACTCCCAGCTCGACCTCCAACTCCTCCTCGAGAATCTCTCCCGGAGAAAACAGACCCCATGAAGGCCTCCGTTAATCGTGCATTCGACCCGAGATTGAGCCTTCAGACACCGCCGAGTGCTAATACCCCTACGTCGACCGGGGCAACCAACTCGGGTTCGACTTCGAGACGGTCAAGGAAGAAAGTCGAATGGTCGAGCCATACCGAATACAAAGATCCTCCTGACCTCGAAGCGTCAAAATTCTTCAGATCCTCGCCTATCACTACACCTTCCGCCTCCTCTAGACCTATCAAGGGTATCCTCAAGCCGTCACCATCTCCGAATCCTCTAGCATCCTCTCTCAATGGCCAGTCCAACGGCCTCTCGAACCAAGCCAATATCGCCGAAATGTTAGACTCGACCATCAAACAGCTCGCTGGTTCCGACCGGGAGTTGCGACTCGACGCTTACATGATGCTCTCTCGGGCTCTCAAGGCCTCCAACAACTTGCCCGATAGAGTTGCCTTGCAAGGAAAGATGAGCCTGTTCATGTCATTTATTGAGCGCGACGTTAAAGCCAAGAATGAAAAAGGAACTCCTGACTCTTCTCTCGTCAACCACGCCCTCAACCTCTTAACGACTTTTTTGCATTTTCCCGCCATCGCCTCGACTCTCACATCCGACTTCGGCATCTTCATAGTCGACCATTGCATTCGATGTTTCTTCGATCCAGCACTCCCCAAGGATCTGGCACGCCATCTTATGCAAGTAGTTGCTTTCCAGTCCTTCTCACCCAAAGTAATGTCTTCTGATCGTGTTGGCCGGTTAATCACATCCTTGCACAATATCGAGAACAATCTGACCGGGAAGAGCATTATCATGGGTCGCATTCAGATATACAAACGACTCATCAAACAATCTAGAATGCACATGGCTGTTTATACAGACTGGCTGAAGGATATGTTTACGGATATGCTTAGTACGGTCCGAGACATCAGAGCTCAAGCCATCAGCTTAGGCACAGAAGCAGGCTTCGCACTTCGAAACGAGAAGAATGTGCTGCGTAAGGTGACCGAGATTTTACAAACCCCGGAAAACAAAGAAGACAAACTGAACTCCATGATTTACATCCAATTTTACATGCGAAAACTCGAGGAGATGATCGAAAAGAAAGAAGACCTGTCTGTAGTCCCTCAAATATGGGCTGTAGTGACGCTCTATCTGCAATGTCCTATCAGTCGGTGGGCGCACTTTGCTAGGTGGTTCAGGATTGTGCAGGATTCTTTCAATGCGAACGATTTACAGACCAAGCTAGAGACCAACTTTGCCTGGAACAGATACGTCTATCTATCCATTACTAGCAACAAGATGGTGCCTAAATCTTTGGGTGCCCTCGGACAGCCGCTTGCAAGCCAATTGCGCCGCAGGATCAACTCGAAACATACGGAGGAGGCGCTGAGGCTCCGAAGAACAGTCATGGGTGGTGTCTGTAACCTATACTACTATGCCTTCCGACCTAATAACGATATGCAGTGGACTGACTCAGCCTGGGATCTTGTTCTTCAACCTCTCATGGGACAACTCCTGAGTCCCGATGGAAAGAATGAGCTGGCCCTGGACTCGGTAACACAAGTGTCGCGCATCGTCACAGGACTCTTGGATGTCTCTACTCCAAGAAGTTGGAAAGAGGATCGAATCAGGGACACGGCACTGATAAGCCCCGAGGAGCTGCCCCCAATCGATTCTAGGTGGACTCGCCGAAATTCTGAGAAGGTCTTTAGCCTTGTTGGCCCTATCTTGGAAAGGAAATTCACTGATTTAGCCAATACCGAAAGCTTGACTTACAGGCTCTGGCAAACATTCGTGGGGTCCATTGCCGTCGCCTCGGCAAAGGATATCAAGGTGGCCGATGAGACCGCACGTTTCATAGCTCAATCTTTTGATGTGCTATCGAACATATGGGCCAAGGGAGTCCCCGAAGAGGCCGAGGTCTCCAGCACAAAATTTCTGTCAAGTGTCCAGCACTATGTGGAAGTCCTCGTTCGTAATCTTGGCCTACTTTCATTTACAGAGAAGAAACTGTCTATGTCTCTTGCCAATACGTTCGAGCCTGCTCCAACGCCCTCAAACCGGCTTGATTCTAAGTCAAGCGGTACCGTTCAAAGTCCACTGTTGCACCTCTTCTCGATGCTCAGCTCCAAGCCTGCAGGCGTCGCTGATGATGACAGCCTCGCTGAGTGTTTCCTGTCAATCTTTGAGCCGTTCTTTCATGACAAACCTAATAAAACTCGCGTTGAACTTTCACGTGAAATGCTTCGACTTCTACCACGGGATACTCTTTCACCTTTCGGTCCATGGATCCTCGCTGCCGATAATATGCAGTCTCTTTTGAACCAGAACACAGCTCTATCTAGTTCACACCCACCCAGCAGCGACAAATTACTCGGACCCGAGTACCGAGAAATCGTCTCTCTCCTCGAACGAGGACTTCTTTCACACCCCAGTCTTCCAGAAGAACGCTGGTTCTCCCTGTTTAATCTTCTGTCAGATCACATCGTTAACGAGTGTGGGGATGCTGGCCGAGCACTTGGTCTTGTGGAGCCATTGGCGAAGATTGTTACCGACAGCTTCTTTGAAGGTTCCGACAGATCCAATGGAACGGCCTTGTCCATAGCAGCTGCACTGTTCAATATTGCAAAACTGCCTCGTGACCGTCAGGCTGTCGAGGCTGCCAGAAGACGACTTTGGGGTGCACCTCCAACTTCATCACGATCGTCCTCATTCGACCCGTACCAGTATCTTTACCAGCTTCAAAACCAAAGCATGAATTTCTTGTATGAGAACGAAACTGAGTGTGCTGAGGAGAAGATGGTGGCTTATGTCAAGGCTGTCGACGCCTTTATTGTCGCAGCCTGTTCAAAAAATGGCATCAAAACTTTATCAAAGCTGCAAGTCGGCCTTGCTCCTTGGATACAGGATGAGAAGACGCACAAATGCCTGCGAAGCGACTCTCCTGTTTCTGGACCAGTAAGTCTTCCCCCGTGTTACAACTTTCCAGATACTAACCATTCATAGATGCGATCACTTTGGGATAACATTTGTGCACAGCTTTTGGCACTTGGCCGATTGGATAAGAAGGATCTTGACACCATCGAGCCACTCTTCGCTGCCGGCTTCAGAAGCAAACATCGCCATGTTGTGAACAAGATGGCGGAGACGTGGAACGTTCTGGTAAAGGATGAGGAGAGTTTGGATTGTTCCGAAAGCCTCAAATCAATCATAGCCTCTCTTCGTCCAACAGTTGATGTCTTATATCCTGGCATGGAAGAGTCAAGCGGTGATTTTGGCGCTCAAGTTCAGTCATTCGTGGAGTCGCAAGATGACTTGAGTTTCGTAGCACTCTCATCGGCCAAGTCGACAGGCCCAGATATTGAACCAACCCTTCCACCAGCACCGTCAATGACACCATTGAGCGCGAAAGGTCCACTGACGCGGAAGCGCCGTAGGGATGCGACTCCCGACTCAGTGAAGACGAAATCGGCCAAACGAACCACCACCCCCCGCCTCCGCCATGACAACTCTCAGATTCAATTTGCTCCAATTGTCTCATCGCCACTGGTCGGGGAGTCTCAACACCTCACAGAGAGACAAAAAGAAGTTCGTCAACGACAGGAGGAAAATGTTGGCCTGTATCCTGGTATTCAATCCAGTCCTCGGACAAGGTCGCAAGCTGCTACTGAGGAGAAAACCAAAGACTCGCAACCTAGGAACGTCGAAACTACTCCTGAGCGACCCGCGTCATACGAAGAGTTCATTACTTTAACCCCAACTCCTCGACGGGGTCTGGCTCTGCACCTTGAGGGCATCAATGACCCACCCTCGTCGCCCCCCGAGCCGAGACGCAATCCCCTCTTGTCTGAGATCCAAACTCGATCGAAAGCTCGGGACTCGATGGAGAGCTGGCAATTCTCCTCTCCACCTGGAACACCCTCCATTGACCTGCAGGCCGCAGAAGCTCAACCAGAAGCACAAACCCCGACTAAGAGTAGCTCATCGGCTAAGAACAAGCGCTCTAAGCGACGCGGAAGAAAGTCAGGATCTTCCAAGAAGAACCAAGCTAACTCCTCCAATGCTTCGAGCCAGGAGGCGGGTGAAGAGGTGAGCGTGTTGCCGGATGTCCCCCAGACACAGGATATGGAAGAGGCGGAACAAGAGAAGAGCGAACTACCCAACCACGACCAAATGGGTAGCCCTCAGCCAGCGGAGCAACTTCAAGAAACACCAAAGTCCGGCGATGATGAATTTGTGGATGCCCGGACAAGCCCCGTCGCGGCCGCAGACAACGCAGCGCATTCAGTTGCCCAGAAACCGGCACCCAGCCAGAACCACGAATCCTCTTTTGCGCTCAGCGAAGGAGATGAAAGCAGCTTCATGCGATTCGTAGTCGAGATTGAGTCGAGGCCAAATCGTCATGAGGAGTTCGAGTCTGTCTCAGTTTCTCCCGAGAAGACGAAACGTGTGTCTCCTGAAAAGTGCATTGAGGTCCAAGGTGATACTTCGGCCGAGGATGAACCTGAGGCTACAACGCAAACCTCGCTGGCAGATGTTGTTCCCTCGACGCCTATAGATGCAGGCTCAGAGACCTCCGAGGTTCAGCCTACAAGCACTCGAGGAAGTAGGAGGAAGAGGAAGCGAGGTTCCTTGTCCACCGAGACCCGCAGCAAAAGGAGGCGATCGGCTCACACGCCAGCACAAGAGCAACCTGGGGACAGTCAGTCAACGTCTCAAGAACCAAAGTCGCCTGTATCAACTGTACGGCGATCTTCAAGACGAAAATCGGGACAGACGAGCAAGGAACCCCAGAACCAAGAATCTCAAGCGTCGCCCCCCAAGAAAGCAAAACAACCATCTGTGTCTCAAGCGCCGCAGACAAGATCAAAATCGACTGATGTGCATGATGGTGGTGATACAGATGAGGAGTTAATGTCACAATTGGTTACAGAATCTATTGCAGCATCGCAGAGTCAAGAGCCAGAGCTTGAGGTTGAAATTCCTGACGCACTTGTTCCAGACTCTATGGAAGATATGTCAGTCGACGAAGAAGCAGCCATAGAAGAGCCCGCAGTTGAACTGCGGGACAATGTGGAAGAGGCTCAGGACGCAGTGGCTGAAACTGAGCAGGCGGAAGCAGAGGAGGAAACCGTCGCAGTCAAGTCAGACTCTATCATGGAGACCCTACGTGGTGGATTGAAGCAGCTACAGGGAGCAGCGTTATCTCGCGACGAAGTATACCGATTGGAAGATATGTTGATGGATATGAAGAGGGAGCTCTTCGAAGCGGAACGACGAGGAAGACTTTAAAACATGACTTAGCGACTGAAAGCATTGTTTGCGGCGCCTTTGGAGAAATGTTTTTGGGGATTGTTTGTACTATAATAAATACCTCCCTGTACAGAGTTATCTGACTGGTTGGATGTCATCGCATAACGTCTCTTAGCGATGCATAAGACATAGATATCATTACATAGATAGTGATCAATCAAAGAAATGATCACATGAGAAAGACATACCAATAATCTCGTTGAGCACCCGCGGTCTCAGCCCATAATAAACAGCTCAACTCGCGAATCGATAATCCACATCCCGCGTGCATTTAACCAACAACGATATATCATGGGGAAGACGACATTGTGGAGGATCGTCGAAGGAAGAACTGGGGGGAGTCTCGGGTTGCCTGAATAAGTAACCCGAATCGAACCGCGGCACGATTCATTCCCGATTACTGGGGAACGGAGTCGGTGGTAAGATACGAGGGCGCCGAGATTTAATGTCTCGAGATGCTCTTTCTGAGAGTTTATGGCCAGGCCACCAGAAAATCGAATATCTCCACTGCTGTTGAAACTGATAGTATCGTAACAAGTGTACAGTATCGTGGTAGACTTATGTAAAAATTTAACTTTAAAGTTCGGGTCGTGAACTCTTGATCGTGAAGCTCATGACCGACCAAGAATCTTAGCACGAATTTCTCCATTCTGGCCGTTTTGCTGCTGCCTGGTTTTGTTACTAGGTTCATGGTTGATCCAAGGCCTTGGGCCATGACTAGCAAAGCAGTGAGTATCTTGTTGTCTCTGAATGGTTAGTTACTGTTCTGCAAGACAAACGAGTCTTCTCCACGAGTCTCCATTTTTCATTCGTACCTAGATAGCCAGACATCAAGGAAACTGTCTGGCGCGATGTCTACGCCAGGCGAGCTGTTCCCACGGCGGAACACAAAAAGGTCAAGATCTGCGTGTTCGTCGACGGGGCGACATGGGGATTAGCAAGATTGTTACGGATAGAGTTGGGCGATGGTTGCTTCGATCTTCAACGGTTACTCTGTCGGTAAAGACATTTTCCTTTGCATGAAGCGATTGTGTTACGACATGCAGGGATCCTTCAAAGCAAGATCTGGTGTTGATATGAAGCCGTTTGTGAGTTCCCTTGAAGAGTCGACGTTAGTTACTGTGCTTAAAGAGGAATAGCGGGAGCCTGGTGTAAGTCGGTAACGACTCTTTGCTAAAGGCGAAGCCTCCCCGAAACAGTTAGATTCACTATGAAATTGTCCGATTTGACAACCATTGACCAGTCAAGAAGAATCAGCAACATATGTATCAAAGTTGCCTCGAAGAAGCAAAGAAGAAATTCAAGCTAGAGTATCGTCATGTTCAACTGAGCTTATTGGCGGGCTCGTTCCCCAGATGCCAGACTGCTCAATGGCTGTTCAAGTGGTAGTGTCACAAGTCGCTTATAACCGAGGGATTCCCGTTTTTTTCAACAGTTCAATCGATCGATGAAAGACGTCAAGATGAATTCCCTCGTAAAAGAGAAAACGGATGCACCTAAAGATTTCTTAACCCGTGTAGGTAACCCGAACGATCGTGCGAATCTGCCTATAAACCATGTATCGAATTGACTTCCATCGGGATGTTTTTTCATCTTTATTCGGTCCGCCTAAAACCGCATGACGTCAACTAGTATGTATGGTTTAATGGAAACCTGGGGTTTAGAGTAAGCGGCATATAATTGTTGACCACAGAAGGAATTGAAACGGTGGAGAGGGTCTTTTGCAAAGACGGTCTGGCGGCTGGATGGTTCGTCTTCTGACAATGCGTTTAAATAGTTGATTGGATGATTGATAATGCAGCGGATACTCGATGTACGCAGGATCTTGGCGTCAACTGCGACAGGGACTGAAGCGCAGCAATGGCACGTTTTTGACTGTCGAGTCGATTTAACGGTATACTGTATCGTACTGTGTAGATAGAAGGAGCAGAAGTGGCGATACCTTCCTGCTTGAAAGAGGACAATCAAATAGAGATTGCTTTTGACATTGCTCAACTCTGTTGCTTGTTATTGTTAGCAGCCAAGAATCATTAAAGCAGAGCCTCATCTCATGGCTGGGCGATGTTAATATTCTACCAAGACATTGGCAAGACGGGAAGGAATGGAGAGCTGGTCAACACCACCTTCCCTGAGTATTCGGAAACAACGATAACAATGAGACGGCTAAAGAGGAACCTGACGCTTCTAAAGACCCAATTTTCATATCACGAAAGGCCCCCACAGGTAGGTGAAAGAAGAATTGTCTTCTAAACCTTAGGCTACTATAATAAAGTAGCCTAAGTAATAGTCTAAGCTAACATAAAGTGACCAAATTATTTCGTCTCTTATGCTTTCGGGGCCAAGTCTTCTGATACCCTAGGTACAGCCCCATTTTGAAGACATCGGGTGCTATGACGTCGTATTCCCCACGCTCCAGCCTTTCTCCAGTCCCCCCATGTTTACAGTAGTTTACTTCCCCAACTCTCCGCAGATTCTGGGCGTCAGGAGAATTTATGGGCTTCTCCACGATCGATATACATTGTAAGTGCGGAGGGAGATGATCATGTTAGTTCTAGAAAAAGTAGTCGTTCGCTGAGAAGAGCAATTTGTGCACACTTCTAATACTTGCATAGATCTGCTGAAGCCCTCAGGACCCCGACGTCACTCATTCGCTCTTAACAATCCCGAGAAACTTTACCATGATACAGGGGTCATAGCCATGGATGCTAGTCATGGGTGCAGACAAGTGCGGACTGTAAAGAGTCAGTATATACCTTACTGCACGCACAGTACATTCTGCGATTGGCCGATGGGTCAATCGATGGCCAAGCAAGGACAATCATGGATCTGTAGCCAAGGTCCGTCTGGGAGACCAGCTTCAGCGTCTGATCTAGGTGTGGATATTACGAGACCGTGGACCCAGTAGCAATTCCTACTCTACCTGACTCTGCCGTACAAGACGCAAAAGCCCTTGGGCTCTGGTTTCTTTATAACCCCAACTGGGTCCTCCTTCGCCGTTTCGATGCTCTCAACATCAACTTCCTCTCGATTTGTCTTTTGGTTTAAAGTTCGGGTGTCAGCTTTCTGCTTTGGTCTACCCTAGCCATGTTCAAGAAGTACCTTGGCCTTCGAGGCCAGAAGCTCAATTATGCCATCAGTGCCATTGCAGGAACTGATTTCCTGCTCTTTGGTTATGGTAAAGCTCACCACTGTCTTCCCAGCTGACGAAATAACTTAGCTGAGGTCCGATCATAAAGACCAAACTAACAATTATCACAGATCAAGGAGTTATGGGTGGCATCTTGACTATGGCTCCTTTCATGGCGCAATTTCCTGATATGAACTCCGACGACATGAGTGTATCTGCAGCTGTTCGAAAGAATCGTTCAAACTACCAAGGCATCGCTGTATCTTCTTACAATTTGGGCTGCTTCTTTGGAGCACTAATCACTATCTTCCTTGGAAACAAGCTCGGTCGCAGGAAGATGATCATGCTTGGAACCACTATCATGGTTATTGGTGCCGCTCTTCAGGCCTCCGCATACTCTCTGGAACACTTCATCATCGGACGAATCATCACTGGACTGGGAAATGGCGGCAACACTTCTACTGTTCCCATGTGGCAGTCCGAAACCTGCTCTGCCCATAAGCGTGGTAAACTTGTCATGATCGAAGGTGCTCTAATCACGCTTGGCATCACTATTTCTTACTGGGTCGACTATGGCATGTACTTTGCGCAGGACACTTCTGCTTGCTGGCGTTTCCCAATGGCTTTCCAAATCGTCTTCTGTCTCATCATCATGGCCTTTGTTATGTACTTGCCTGAGTCTCCCCGCTGGCTTGTGCTTAAGGGCCGTGATGATGACGCAAAGGAAGTAATTGCTGCGATCGCTGACCAGGATGTGCAAAGCAAGTACGTTGAGAATGAGTTCAAAGCCATGAAGGATACCGCAACGGAGATGAGCAAGGGAGCATTCTCGGATTTGTTCTCTCGCAATCACAACAAGAACTTTCACCGTACTATTCTTGCCTTTGTCAACCAAATGTTCCAACAGGTAAGGCAGGCTCCTTGCTTCCGAGTAAAAGCATACTAATATCGTAACTGCAGATCTCTGGTATTAACCTGATCACCTATTATGCTGCTACCATCTATTCTGGACTCGGCATGACGGGACATATGCCTCTTCTGATGGCCGCTCTGAACGGCACCGAATATTTCCTGGCTTCTCTTCCTGCGATCTGGCTCGTTGAGCGTGTTGGTCGCCGAAAGCTTATGCTTTTCGGTGCAGCTGGACAATGTGCTTCCATGGCTATCCTAGCTGGTGTAGGCTCTAGCGATGCGAGAGCATGCCAGATTGTGGGTATTGTCTTCTTGTTTGTCTTCAACTCGTTCTTCGCTGTTGGTTGGCTCGGAATGACCTGGCTATACCCAGCTGAAATTACACCTCTACGAATTCGTGCCCCGGCCAATGCTCTGTCGACTTCGAGTAACTGGATCTTCAACTGGCTGGTGGTTATGATTACCCCTCCAGCTTTCGAAAACATCGGATCCAATACATACATCATCTTCGCCGTCATCAACGCCATCATGGTCCCTTCGGTTTACTTCTTCTTCCCCGAGACAGCATACCGATCATTGGAGGAAATGGATACAATCTTCCAAAAGGTGGAACATGGTTTAAAGGGTGCTCTCGGCGTTGTCAAACAGGCTAAAATTGAGCCCCGGCGATACGATAACAACGGAAACCTTCTGATCGCTATGGAGGATGTTGACGACAAGCCTCGTGTTGAGCACCGAAGTGGAAGCTCAAGTGGACACAGCGGTGAGCATAACAATGCCGCCATATTCACCTCGAACGACGAGGAGAATCAGCGTCGCGAGACATGAGAGGATGCTATTGGCTGATGACAGCCTTCTTTTCGACAAGCTGTCATACGCTAGAGGTGATGAGAAATCACGATGAATGTTAGTTTAGAACAGGCATTATGCTTGATTCACATACACTATAGATACCCGTTTCAATAAGAGTAAGATTTTGATTCGTCAATATCATTACCGTGTAACTCTGCATGCTTCGGCAGCCTTGCATGGTGAAACTCGTTTTGGGAAGTATTATGCTCGCTATGAATAAATTTAATGGAATTACCTAGATGTTTCAACAGACTTTAGAAATAGTCTTTGCCTAAATAGTACCTACTATAACTAGGTAGGTACGGTAAGAGCGAGTTGGCGAATGCTTCATGTATCACAAGTTAATATCTGAGACGTGTTTCAGCTCTGGATATGGCCGGTGACAGCTCTAATTAGCAACAGGTATCCACTAAACAGCTTGATGAGTTCTCTCGATTGGCTTCTCTGAGCTACCCCGCCATTCTTTACAAGGGTTGTCACCTCCTCCCAAACTTGAAGCAACCTACGGGTCTTAGAGACACAGCGTTGGGTGTCAGAGAGCACTGCCCGGACAGATTTACAGGGGATAAAAGGCTGATATAAGATTCATAAGACGCTATCTAACCTCTTTTTACCACTTCTTACTAAAGTACTTAGGTAGTATCTAGTGCTCTTGCATCTTTATCTTCTTCCTCCCCCTCCACTCGGACCCTTTTAACCCCACTTCAACTCCCGCCACGACGTACCTCACACCTTCTACCAGCTCCAACTCTTCCAACTTTCGACTTCTTCAAAGCTCACACATAAAAACAAGTCATTCACAATGGTCGACCGTCCTAATAAGCCCTCGGCTCTCGCCTCAACCCCTGCCGCTCCTCCTCAACCTACTGTCGATATCACCCACGACAACTCCCGCGTCAAGGCCGTTCTCCCTTCAGGCGAGAGCGTTGAGGTCCTCCTCCATGGAGCTACCGTGATTAGCTGGAAGGACGCTTCAGGTGCTGAGAAGCTCTGGGTTAGCGAGGGTGCCGCTCTTGATGGCAGTGCTCCTGTTCGAGGAGGTATTCCCATTGTCTTCCCTGTACGATCTCCCACCAACGCACTCCCAATGCTCTTCTAATTCGAATCTTTGCAGGTCTTTGGCACCGCCCCCGACCACGAACCCGTAGCCAAGCTCCCCCAGCACGGATTCGCCCGTAACTCACGATGGGAGTTCCTCGGAAAGTCCACCAGCGAGGGCTCCAGCTCCAGCGTCAAGCTCGACTTTGGCCTGTCCTCTGAGAGCATCAGTGACGACTTCAAGGCTCTCTGGCCCTACAAGTTTGCCCTCATCTACAGTGTGTCGCTCGACCCTGAAAGCCTCAACACCACAATCGTTGTCACCAACGACGGCGATACTGCGTTTGACTTCCAGACTCTTCTCCACACCTACTTCAAAATCAGCGTATGTTAAATATCGTACATATGTAAAGAGTAAAAGCTAACAATCATCCAGGACATTGCCTCTACAGAGGTCACCGGTCTTGAGGACTCCGTCTACCTATCCAAGGTTTCCGGCTCAGAGGCCACTCAGTCCGGCGCCATCACCTTCGCTGGCGAGACCGACTCCGTCTACACACCCGCCAAGGGCCCCGAGCACCCCGTCGTCATTTCCGAGTCTGGAAGCCCCCGCTACCGCATCGTCCGCGACAACCTCGACCAGGTCGTTGTCTGGAACCCCTGGGTCGACAAGTCCGCTGGCATCAAGGACTTCTCTCCCAAGGACGGCTGGAAGAACATGCTGTGCGTTGAGCCCGGTGCCGTCAAGGGCTGGCAGAAGCTTGAGAAGGGTGATGCTTTTGAGGCAGCGCAGACTATCTCACTGGTTTGACGGGATCATGGTCTCGGGGGAGCGATCAAATACAAGATATGACAAATTTTATGTAACGGCAGCACAATAATTTCAGATGGACATGATATCAGTTGACATCTTTGACAATTCGATAAGAGTACAATAGTACTGAAGGTCGAGTCCCTACCTATGCTTAGAGCTTAGAAAGAAGCAATCAATACATTGGATAAATCCAGCAGCGTCAGTATCGTATACTCAATACTGAATATGGCTTCACTCGTGTCACGTTTAAATTCGTATCGTGGTCCTTCTTGGAAATCCCTTAACACCATATGTACGTTTTTTTGGTTTCTCCTATGTCCTATAGCCGTTTTCATCATTCGCACTTTTACAAAAATCATGCTATCCAATCTCAAACCCTCTTGTGTTCTCTTGAGAAGTGATCCGCCACTAAGAAAGCCAGCTCAAGAGCCTGCTTCTCGTTGAGTCTAGGGTCGCAGAAACTAGTGTAGTTGGTCGACAGATCATCCTCGCCCAAGTCTTCGCTGCCACCCAAGCACTCTGTAACGGCGTCACCAGTGAGCTCTAGGTGCATACCACCAAGGTTGCTACCCTCCTCCTTGTGAATGGCTAGCGTCTCCTGAAGCTCACGGTAGATATCGCCGAAACGGCGGGTCTTGATGCCTGTAGGCGTGGACAGTGTATTGCCGTGCATGGGGTCACATTGCCAGACAACCGTGCGGCGGTACTCTGAGTCCTCGACGGCGCGGATGTGTGTGGGGAGAAGCTCGCGCACTTTGCCGGCGCCGTAACGTGTGATGAGAGTGATCTTGCCAGGCTCACAAGAAGGGTTGAGGGTGCGGAGGAGAGACAGGAGGTCCGAGGCTGGTGTTGTAGGACCGACTTTAATACCAATGGGGTTAGCAATGCCGCGGAAGAACTCGACATGGGCGTGGTCGATCTGGCGTGTACGATCACCGATCCAGATGAAGTGTGCAGAGGTATCGTAGTACTCCTTCTTCTCACTGTCGTCACCTGGAGGAGTGGGGCTTGAGGTTCGGGCCGTAGGCTTTTCAAGCAGACGAGTCAGAGGCTGCTCATAGTCAAGTAGGAGACCCTCGTGGCTAGTAAAAAGCTCAACAGAGTCCAGCTCGCCAGGTCGAGCGTTGATAACCTGGAGGAAGCGCAATGTCTGTTGAATGCTTGAAGCAATGGCCGAGTACTTCTCCTTGAGCTCGGGGTCCCGGACATGGCCCAGACCCCAGTCAAGAGGCCGGTGAAGATCAGCGATACCAGAGGCGAGAGCGGCACGGATGTAGTTGAGAGTCGCAGCAGAGTAGTGGTAAGCCTTGACGAGACGGTTAGGATCAATCGCACGATCCTCAAGACGGAAACCATTAATGATGTCGCCCTTGAAGCTGGGGACTTCTTTTCCATCGACCATCTCAGTAGGACTCGATCGCGGCTTCGCATACTGTCCAGCCATACGACCAATGCGCACAACTCGCTTGTTAGTTCCCCAGATGAGAACGACACTCATTTGCAGCAGAAGCTTGATCTTGCTCTCAATGGGACCCTGACGACAGTAGTCAAAGAGCTCAGCGCAATCGCCGCCCTGGAGGAGAAAGGCGTTACCCTGCGCAACATCGCGAAGATGGGCCTTCAGAGCAATGATCTCATGAGGGTGCACCAAAGGAGGAAGTTCGGCAAGCTCCTGGACTGCTTTGGCGACAGGCTCTGGGTCGGGGTAGTTTGGCGACTGCTTGATGGGCTTTGAGCGCCAAGAGGAAGGATCCCAGGCGGGAGACGAAGATGAAGCCATACTGAAGTGTAACAGATGGAATGAGTGACTCAAACTTAGCGGGGCAAAACAGCACAAAGGTGATCGCCTCAGGTAATGAGACTGAGTCTATGCAAGTCCTCTTGTGATGTTCCTGAGACTGTTGAAAAAGTGGTGGAGGAATTGGGTTTGTTGTAGGGGAAATGAGTCACAGTGGACAAACAAGTGTCGAGTACTGCCGACAGACGCAGAGACCCTGGACCCAAAAAATGAAGCTGGATCATCAAAGTCAATTAACAAAGAAATGTGGCGTAGCCCAATAGAGCCCAAGCCCATTCTTTTCCTTCCGCACACCGTGGCTTCATGTGGCGTCAACAATTAGATAGACGAGACTCAATAGGATACCTAAATAGCAAGTAGATTACAGGCTATTCTTGACTATTTCAATCATGTTACTTTAACGATCTTCAATATCTCATTGACGAAGAGTAGGATCGGCCATTAGGTGATAACAAAGGTCCAAGTTTAAGTATCTTATCGTACATATATGTTTGTGGACTGTAGCCTCGTCTGTCCAATAGTGTAAGATAGAGCGAGGAGATATATTTCAATTGAATTGAAATATGACTTTACTTTAATCATGCCACAGACCACGGGCTTCATATTCAAACTTCCATCATTCAGAATCAAGAAATCCCCCACTTCGAGCTGCCCCTCCAAACCCCACCAGAGCTCTATCCTCCACTATAACTCCAACCACCAAGCTTCATCCATCTTGACCTTTTACTTCACCTTGATCTCCAAATAAACTACACCATCTAGAACCACAATGACCGACGAAACCCCTTCTCAGACCGCCAAGTCCGCTGAGGACCGCAAGGCCGCCTCAGCGCTTGAGAACCTCGACGCCGCCGACTCTCCTGCGACACCACAAAATGTCGACGCCGATGCGGCCAACAAAGCCATCAAGAGCCTCGGCGGCGCTAGCAAAGCCTCAGCCGCTGCCGCCTCCAACAAGAACGTCAAGGTCGACGCTGCCGATGTTACCCTTCTGATTGAGGAGCTCGATATGCCCAAGCAAAAGGCTACTGAGCTGCTCAAGGCCAACGAGGGCGATGCTGTCAAGGCTATGAGGGCGTTTGTCAAGGCTTAGAAGACGATATCAATAAGGCGTTGAGGCTCTTTTGTTTCTACCAAGAACTGATGGGAAACGGCGTGAGAGTGGGAAGTAGACATTCACAAATCTGGCGTTTAGCGACCACATAGGAAAGACATGCCAATATATGAGACACGACCAATCTCCACATGCACCCATCTGGAGCTTTCAGTCACGCAAACACGAGCCGGGGCTATCACAGATCAATCACCATGTGTCATCAATATGTCAAAAACACGCAAATGTGTGAAAAGTAATCAGTCAATGCCATTCCGCCAAACGCCTAATCAGAGGTCCTGTCTGTTCCCGTGGTATCCCCTCCGATGGCAAAACGAGTGATTCTATGCCAGCCATGCCATGCCGTGTGTCGGCAAAATCTAATATGAAACCATAAACTCCGGTCCAAAACCCGTCCATGTACAATTAATCCGCCTCAACCATTCACATCTCAACTATCTATCACTGCCAGGTCCTGGCGAGAGGGCTTCCAATCTTGGGAGCAAACTGCAGACTCTTGCGTCGTGCAGCCATGAGCCGCATGAGAACGCCATCATCCTTAGTCTGGCTGATGATACCGGAGCCCATGTCGCGGAAGTTATTAGACTTCTTGGGAGGACATGTGCGCGTAAGGAGAGCATCCTTTGTGGGGGATTCATCCAGATCATCATCGTCGTCCTCAGCGGAAGGCGTCTCGGGCTCAAGTTCAGCGGCGTATCGAGCGATAGCCTCAGGAGCAGGAGTCTTGGGGACAGGAGTCAAGATAGCTTCTGACCACTCGAGATCCTCCATCTCCTCATCTTCATCTTGATTCGAGGGGGTATACATCCACTGTGTACTCTGGCGGCGGTTGGTGGGGGTGGAAGGGGCAGTGCGAGAACTATTCTTGACAGGGCTGGTAACAAGAGTGCCGTTCATGTTGGCCAGAGCCTTAGGCTCCATGCTCTTTCGGCGACGAGCTCCGCCGCGGGGGACGTTGCTGATGTCAGTCTTGTAGGGGCTTTCCTCAACCCAGTCGTTCAAACGCTCACAACTATCACCGGTTAGCTTCAATCGTTGGAAACACAGAATTTGTTAAACTTACTCAAGTACCCAGCTGACTCCGACACACTGGACAATTCCATTGCTCTCACGGACCTTCTCCAGTGTGCGCTTGCTGCCATCCTTGAAAACAACATGAGTGATTCCGACCTTGCTAGAAGTCACTTCGTTCCCAGAAGCACTAGGGTTCCAGTTCCAAGACTTCATGCACCTGGCGCCCATCTGAGTGAGCAGCTCCACAAAGATGCTGCTAGCATCAGCACCTTCACTAGTGTAAACATCGACAAAGACGACGGCACCACGAAGGATTGAGGGGTTCAGGTCGCGTCGAGGTGTTCGGGCAGGCGTGCCCAGCGAAGACCATAGGTCAGACTTTGAGGGAGTGACTGGAGCGGGAGTCGATGGGGTGGAGGGGCTCTCAGGGATGGTAGCCGGCATGCTCTTCCTTCCCTTGGCAGGAGAATATGAGATGACAGTAGCACTCCTTGATGGACCAGAGGGCCTCTTAGGCGCCACTCGTGAGGCACTGAAGCTACGCTTCTTAAGAGGGGTCGGCGAGGAATCGTCGGCCGGCTTCAGAGGCACCTTGGTGGTAGTGTTGAAAGTCTTCATGACGGGTCGAACAGGGGTAACGGGTGCCTCGTTCTCATCACCATACTCTTGGCTAGCTTCGGAGAGGGTATCATCAAAAGCCTCGGTGTTGACAACCTCCTCAAGGACATCAGGCTCCATTAGGGACATCTCATTAGCCTCCTGCGCCAGCTCAACATCCTCCTCCGTAACATCCATGTCGTCGAAGTCGGGCTCCACAATCTCTGCAGTCTTGTCCGCTTGCAAATCTTCCATGCCTGCTCGCACAGTCATCTCGTCGTCAAAGAAATGAGTTGAAGCTGGCGAGGCCTCGGATTGAGGAGTAGCAACACGCTCGGGGAGTGCACTGGTCTTGTTCTTCCCAGAAGTAAGAGGGGCCATTTTGATGGGGGTGCTGGCCTTCCAAGAGTCCAAACGATCTGCAAGAGCACTGAAGCCACCCATAGAGGCTCGAGAGGTCTTGGGTGTCTTGCGAACAAATGGGGTTGGAGTCACGGGTACTGCTTTGGCGGGAGCATCGTTCTCATCATCTGATTCCGAGTCCATGTCCTGAGGTTCCAGGTCCTTCTCCCTTAGCTGAAACATAGGGTTCTGTTCCTGTACGGGAGACTGAGCCGAGGTTGAGCTTTCAGTTTCGGTCTCCTGGGGAGCAACATCCGCCTCGACAGCCTTCTCCTCGGCAATTTCTTCATCGGCATCCTCCTCGTCGACAACCATACTGTCCTCGTCTTCGGTAAGGTCGGCCGCTTCTGTAATTGGCCCGGGATCGACAACAGCAGCTTCTTCCTGGGCCTCCTGAACATCTTCGACGATCTCCTCCTCCGCTTGGGGCTCCTCTAAGGTAGCAATCTCCTCACCAGCCTCGTCAACGATGCCCATGTCCTTCTTCCAGGCAGGGTCGGCGTGACGAGGAAGGACAGCAGATAGGCGACCGGGGAACTCCAGATTCTCGATAGGCTCGCTGAAGACGTCCTCCTCAACATCGTCAAGATCCAGCTCGGCTTGTTCCTCCGACATGAGCTTATCAGAAGGTCGCGTGGAAGGCGCACGAGAAGGGGTACCGAGAACCAGAGGCTTCATGATCGGTGGCTCCCCGAGAGCAGCGACATCTCTGGATCGAGGCTCTGTGACGGGCTTCAGCCCAGGCATAGCTCGCTTGGGTGGTGAAAGGAGCAAAGAAGCCTTCATTGCCGATTGGGATTGCTGTGGCTGCAGCGATGCCGCGAAGTTCAAACCCTTGATGGGTGACTGTGGTCGCTTAGCTGCAGACAAAAGTAGGGAGTTCTTGAAAGAATGTCCGTCTCCAGTCTGAGCATCGCTTTCTTGAGTCTTCTTCATAGTTGATCCAGGCAGGGGGACAGCACCAATACGACGAGCTGGTGATCTCAGGCTGTCTTTGTTCGGCGAAGCAGGTTGTCTCTTGGCGGGGGACCTCAACACGGGTGCACCAAGGCTTGGAGGATTGATGATGCTTTCAGCAGCATCTGTTGACTCGGTAGGTTCTTCGGTATGCTCTGGCTGGGGCTTGATAGTGTTGGAAGGGGGCTTAATCGGGCTCTTCATCATGGGTTTAACAGGCGGGTTGTCACCGGCAAGTTCATCCTCGGATTCGTCGTCCTTCGAGACAGGTATCTGGGTAATCTTCTTAGGACTTAATGGTTTATTGTCTGTCGGCTCAGCGGATCTTACCGCCGCTCTGGTTGTTCGACTTCCAGTTGCTCCCCCACGCTTGGCTGGCCGGCCTCTAATTCCTGGCCGCGCAGGCTCCCTCGCCTCGACCGCAGGCTCAATATTCTCCTTATCAGGCTCTTGAAACTTGACGGACTTCTTGGGGACAGCCCTAGCCGCTGTTGTGGGTTTTGTCGTGGTCGTTGATGCTGTGGTACGAGTGCGTGTTGTAGTAGTCTTCTTAACAGGGGCTGGCGCAGTCTCCTCGGCAGGAGCTGCAGCCACTACCTTCCTGGGCCTTCCTCGTGTAGGTTTGGCAGCTGTAGCAGCAGCAGTTGTTGTCGTTTTGGGAGCTTCAGTAGCTGTCTTCTTCACTATACGACCCCGTGTAGGCTTCGCAGGTGCTTCAGCTTCAGCTTCTTGTTCCTCAACCTTTCGTGGTCGACCGCGCGTTCTTCTGACAGCAACTTCGCGTTGCTCCTCCTCTTCATCATTCTCATCAGCTCTTGTCTTTCTCTTAGCAGCAGTGCTTTTTGTGCCAGCAGTCGCAGTGCTCTTTGCCCGTGCAGCAGCTGTGACAATTTTGGTGGTTTTCACGGAGGAGTCGCCGGCCTTAGCGGCGGCTCTGGCCCGTGTCATTCTCTTGGGTGGTGAATCCATGATGGGTTCGCTGTGGTGTTGTCTGGTTAGTATAAAGAAGAAGGAATGGATTTATTTCAGGAGCATCATGCACGGATGGATGAATATGTTTATTTCAGGTCTCTGTTCTGGCCGAGGGTCTTATTTCTTTGGCCGTGTTTGGCGACGTTGCTGGGCAACGACCCGCCTTCACGGGCAAGGGTGCAGATCGTAGCTGCCAACCGTGAATGCGCGCCCCGCAACCGGGACTTTCATCCCTTGTCAATAACGCGTGCTAAGGACTATTTGCAGGGTATCGTGCTTCCAGACGATAACATGGAATACTTTTGACGTGCAGCAGCAAGAAAATGTTTCACTTGGCTGCAGTGTTTCTGTCCAATCTAGTGTTTCTCGAATTCTACATCAAAGACGGGCAAACTGATTGTCCTAAGTTCGGAGACGAAGCAGGACAATAGGAAGCTTCTCTAATTGCACCTCAGCCTCTTATACGTTGCCTTGGAGAATGGTTAACTTAGCAATTATGAAAACGGTGAGTGGTGGGCACCAATCAACAAGACTCAAAAACGGTATGGCTCAAGCCGTTCAAACTCAACCACTCCTTTAGAGGTGTCCTTCGAGACGGCAGAAACACTTTATCTGGTATCATAGCAATAATTCATTCACTGCATGTAGTTAACCCAAATTCTCTATTTTGTCCTTACTCGTAACAGGTCTTGAATGCAAATCTTGCTTTCCCCTAAACTGCCCAAGTTTCTTTAGAATGCAGCCGTCCACTAAGTAAGGCTTACGGTTTTATCAAACTTGTATCCGTACATCACCAGTAAAAGACTACACTTCCCAATCAGACCCATCGGTCTTCAGAATTTGTATACATTTTTCAACCCTAATTATTGTCAGGCCGAGGCAACCGCGATTTGACAGGCTCGGCACAAGTGGCACGGAAATAAATTGCCCGTCAGAACCAGAGTCAACCCAGTCACGATCCCCACTGTGGTATCCCAATTTCGCCTTAACACCAGGCTGTACTGCCTAACTGCCTCCTGCGAATCACATTGAAAACAGAACCAAAAGAAAATACGCAGCGTCAAAATATCAAATGTATCGATGGCGGGCAAGTCTGCCACGCGCTCGCAAAGGTCTGCTCGCTTGTGGAACTCAGACGACTGTGACTCGTCTTAGCCGTATCGCATAGGCTGTTGCCCTTGGGGCGGGCCTTGAGGGGGTCCCCATTGCTGTTGCGGTCGTCCTCCGCCGTTCGCCATAGCCTTTACATCGGGGCGGTTCTCTAGCGGTTGGTGGAAGTTGCAGATTCGGCATGCGACATCGGTGTAGCCAGAGATGGACAAAGGAATGAGCGGCTGCGATAGTTGTTAGCTGACTACGAAAAAGGAATAAGAGCCTAGTCGTACAATCCAGCAGAATGTGAACCAAGGATTACTCTTCTGGACATGCGCGGCCATGTTACCACAGTGGTGACATTGGCATACCATGCCCTCATAGCCCGGTACTTCCTTGCGGAAAGTGTGCTCACCGCACACGAAGAAGAAGAACATTGTTGCTGCTTAAGACGGTTATGGACGGTGAGTAATGTATGCGATATATACGTTGTTCGCGGGTATCTCCTTGGAGTGCGATGTGATGTTGTGTGTTGAAGTCAAGTTTGATCGTCACTGGTCCGGGAGTTGAGTTGGGAGTTGAAGTGGCGCGTCGTCGTCGTCGTTAATTAGGCGGCGCAGCTCTTGGCAAGCTTTAAGTTGAGGTCACAGGTCAGGTGTTGACGCAGTTTGTAGGTGAGTACATTCGAGTTGTAGCTATGTCTTGGTGCTTCAAGAGATGAACTAAGTATGTTGCTGATAAATACTGAGAAAGAGAATGAAAGTCCCGTATAAAGCTACAAACGAAATGAGTTTGATATTGGATTGATGTTGTCAGGTACACGAGCAGAACAGAACAAAGTAAAGTAAAGTGATGACCAACAGCAGGGGCACTTTGTTAGTGAAAGGCTCCTGGCGCACGGACCACAGCTTCTTACGACTGAGCCAATGCCGCTGTCAAGCTACCCTGAGATGCGTTGATCCTGAGATTCAATGCAAGAACTCAGAACTCATTCTGCCGACTCTCTATGATGTATAAGAAAATACTGTCTAAATTGAATTAAATATGAATCATAAATGGCAATATTTCTAACACCTTCTATAAAGTCTTACTATATAACTATTGAATAGTATTAAGTTGAGGCTTGTAGCGCTTAAAGTTATGCGTCATGGTGGTTCGTGGGGGAAACTTAGCAGGCAGAAAAAAAAGTCAGCTCCAACTTAGCATCGCAGCTTCATTTTTCGCATCGACCACAACACCAACCACAAGACCTGCGCAGTGACTCTATTGGCCTCGTACCTATCACGATTTATCAAGCCTGAATCACCCATCTTCCACTCGCCTAATATCGAGCATATGATGTCCTGCTAGCCCACAGCGCAAACATTTCAGCAAATCTCCAACCACATCACCAGCCATGCTCTACGACCTCAACATAGCCTGGTCGCCCTCGACGACCGAGGAGAAGCTTCTACAGACCCTTACTCTCTCATCCTCTCTCGGATACTCCACCGTCGCTCTCAACCATACGCTCACGCCGCCGTTCCCGAACAACCTCACCGCGCCATTCCCGTCCATCCCATCATCGCCAACCTCAAAACTACCAAATGTCCTCCACCGCGCGACTCTCCCCCTCTCAGATCCTTCCAATAACTACCGAATCCCATTCCTCAATTCCATATACGACATCATCGCCGTCCGTCCGCTTACGGCCACGGCTTTTCAAAACGCCTGCCTCACGCTTGACGTACCCATAATATCCGTGGACCTCACGCAGCACTTGGACTTCCACTTCAAACCGAAACCGTGCATGGCCGCTGTTTCGCGGGGCACTCGCTTTGAGGTCTGTTACAGCCAAGCCCTGGTGGCCGATACCCGAGGGCGCGCAAACTTCATCTCAAACGTCAAAAGTCTCATCCGGGCAACACGTGGTAGAGGGATAATGCTCAGCAGTGAAGCCAAGGATGCGCTTTCACTAAGGGCGCCTGCGGATGTGGTGAATCTGCTGAGCGTGTGGGGATTGGGCAACGAGAAGGGCATGCAAGGTATTGGTGAGATACCACGCTCCATTGTGATGAACGAGGGCATCAAGAGGAACGGCTTCAGGGGTGTTATTAACATCGTCGAAGTCGCCGAGCAAGAAAAGGGATCAAACGATAATGCGGATGGAAAGAACACAGGAAATGAGACGGGAAAGAAGAACAAAAACAAGAGTCAAAATCAGAACCAGAATCAAAAGCGCAAGAACGGCGAGGAGAATGTTCAACAGATCAGCAACCGACAAGCCAAGAAGATGAAGCTGGCCCAAAGAAACGCAGCAGCTGAGAAGAAATGAGAAATTGAAGATTCGCGTTCAGAATGCGGACTTATTCACGTGCAAGAGCATGGCATCATGATACCCATACAATAGACAGATGCAAAATACAACATTGATATGCTCTGGAGACTTGCTCACATGTATTATAAGACTAGCTACAATATTACGAGCACAAGTGCTCTTCTCTTCGAAAGAAACCCAGAGTCTGTGTCTAAACATCATCTTCTACTATATCACCACCAAATTCAATCGCACTTCACCTTTCCTCATGGAGAACCCGTGGCACGAGCCTTGAGCGGTCCTGATCCTCCACCCAAGTTACCCAAGTCAAGAACACTGCTCAGTTTCGAGGGATCGGAGAGATCGACGGGAGTTCGTGTCTGAGAAGGTGCCTTTCCTGTTGTCGTGGGACTGGTTCCATCAAGGATGGGTGCTGCGATAGCTCCTGTGGTGTCGGGTCCCATGTTGCCGAGTTCCATCGAAGGAGACATAGTAGGTTTTTCCTCTTGGGGTTCCTCCTGGGTAGGGGTTGGTTCGGCGGAAGGCTCTGCTTGGCTGGAAGTAGGCTCAGCAGCAGGCTCTTCGGCAGAAGTAGTTGCAGGCTGCTCGACAGCCGTGGTAGAAGGCTGGGCTACAGGCTCTTCGGCAGCGCTGGTCGGGGGTGCCGGAGCGGGCTGTACGACGGGTTGGTCGGCGGGACTGGTGGAAGGCCCAGCAATAGGCGCATCGAGGGCACTGGTAGGAAGCTTAGGAGTGATGCTCTCGGTCCTGATGGGCCCGGTGACAGCATAAGGGTCAGATGCGAGTGTCGTCTTGGGCAGGGCGCTCTCGGGAATCGGGATTGTAGTGACGCCAGGTCCAGGGGCTTGTCCAACAGGAGCGCTGGGCGCTTGGGGAGCCTCCACGGTGTGGATGATAGTGATGGCGTCCTTCTTTGAGTCAGTACTTAGTTTCTCTTCCTTCAGGGGTTGATGACTTACAGGTCCTCCGCCAGGAACGGTCACGGTAACGGCGGCGGGTGCCTCGCCAGGAACAGTAACAGTGACGGGAAGCTTTGACGAGTTAGCATTGTAGTTCAGCTTCGGGGGAAGACTGAGGACTTACTGGTGCTTCTCCAGGAATGTTCACCGTCTCGGTGATCACACTGTGAATAGTGAGGGGCTCGACCTCGATGACAGTAATAGGCTCCTTGATTGTAACAGCGGGCTAAAGACCAGTCAGTACACAAACTTGGCTATGATGAAGCCAAATAAACTCACAAGTGGTGGCGCCACCTCGGTAACAATCTGAACATCGACCTGGGTAACGAATTGAGTCTCGACCTGGACTTGAGTGACATATTGGGTATCGACTTGGTTGACAACTTCGGTCTTGGTCTCGGTGACAGTCACAGGCTCGGCGTTGATGGTAACGGTGACAACTTCAGCAGCAGCTGGGGCCACGGCCGCAGGAGTCTGCAAGATGGTCCTGATCTGTGTCTCGGTCACTCTTTCGGTGGTGGTCTCGGTGATATAAGACAGCCTCAGTCTGGAGACATGTTAGCAACTGTCAACTCCCTCTCTGTTCTGTGAATTCCATGGGACTTGCCCTTCGAACTTGGCAGCATTGACAGCTCCATCAACCTCAGCTTCAATCGCTTGTCTCTTCTTCATTCGCCCATGTCTTCCCGCGGCCTATTTTCCAGTTAACACTGGCCATTTATCGTTTATTCGTATCATTCGAGTCAACCCACCTGCGCAACATGGGCGGCGGTAAGCCAAAGCAGGAACTTCATGATGCTTTATCGAACCTCTCTCCTCCAATATATCGATTTCTGATTCGCGAGTCGGGTGTAAAAAAGAGCGGTGCAACACAACAGTCCAGCCGTTGGTGAGTAGTTTTATTTTCCAATTTCGTAAAGAATGAGCGACAGATTATATATAATCCGGTTGGTGATTATGTACCGAGATCGTATTAATAAAGGCGCCCAAACCAAGAATTGGTCAAGTTGGTAATGAATGGTTGCCCGGGGCAGAACAAGAATTGAAGCCGTGACAATAAAGTCAATCAACGAAAGAGCGAGCGATTGATGACTTGACTTGACTGGATGTCACGACGAGAAAGAAACAACAAAAAACACAACGCACAGTAGAAACAGAATCAGATCAGAGGAGAAGGGACGAGAAGAGGGGGAGGAGAATGGGATGATAATACTAATTAGTTTAGTTTCTTCGTTATAGAAACTCTAACAATGCCGCGCCGCCGCCCTCACCGTTGACATGGTATAGCATGGCATGGCAGGCAAGGCAATGCAAGGCACAGCCGTTTGGACATGGCAGGGGCTTGTTTTGGTGGCACTCCGATTCCAGAATCTGAGGCTCAAACCGAGACTGCGACGATTGAGGTTAGGATGTGCTAGGGGTCCCAAGTTTGGGGATGAACTAGGAAGCTAGGAACTTAGCTCAGGAGACAGGGTTCAAGGGTTGAACTTGTGTTCCTGAGAGAGATTCCGAGTGAACATCCTGTGGTATCTGCATCTTCAGCAGTTACTGACTGGGTTTGTGATCGACAAGAAGCCTTGCTAGTGAATAACTTTATTGATCGGGAATATATATAAGAAGCTTTCCGGTCAGCAATCAGCAACTTGGCAGATTCACTTCAGTCTCGATATACTCTCATCCTTGAGGCATGAGCTTGGCGGTGCCTGAGCTTTGCCAGAGCCTGTGCCTGTCATGATGGGTCTGACTAGAAAAGCTAATATGGCCACCACCGTTTGACAGGACTCGGCAGAACTCACTGTCAAGTTTTGGTAAGCGCTTTTGTTAGTATCACAGCACATAAATCACAGGACCATAAGGCCATCTTGGCGACCAGAGACACAATCACAATCGGCCTATTCCGTTAAATGATGGCATTAAAATCGAAAGAAAAAAAAGACCACCGAGTTAACAGGGTTAAAAGACGCCCAGAATTCTCCGTCAATAGCGAGACGTATCTGAAGCACCCCTTGTTCATCCGAGGTTTCGGGAGGGGCCGACTCCGCTCCTTTGAGTGTCTCGGCCGAGGCGCCAAGAACAAAGAAAGACTCTCCTAGCAATGCTCATTTTATTGTAGGCGAACACTTTGTTAGTGAATGACAGGGCTAATAAATGTCACTGTTTCGAGTTGATGATAGTTTAATGATTTGAAGAATAAGGCTGAGTCTAGAAGGCACTTGGACTTGACATTAACTACGGATACCTATACACATAATCTAACAGTAGCCAGATATACAGATTACAGGGGTGTTATGTTATCTAGATTCAGCACGTCATTAACCGTTACAAAGTGTCAAAGCATTCGGGTCAAAGCTACTAGTAGCTATCACAGTCTGATCGCAATTGCGAATATGATCTCATGACTACTATCTGTCCCAGAATATAGGTCAGGTCAAAACTTCAAGAAACATAGAAACAACAGTTTCAATCCCCAAAAAAAAATCCACTCATCTGTCACAATTCTGGGAAATTGTTTCAAAAAACCACAATCCATCAGTCATTTTCATTCTGCAGTTAGTACCTGGTCGTATATTGCGCCTAATTCCCCGTGATATAACTCCTCAGATGCAGACATTACCCCATTCCAAACAACTAACTCATGCATCAACTCCAGAAACTAATAGACTCCCTCCTAGTTCACATCCCCATTCACTTCAACAGAACTCGCAGAAGGTCTTTGACTAGGAGGCACGTTACATCCAGCGCTTCCTACCAAATCTCCAGGCTGATCCAGTTCCTCTTGAGTAGACCCGTAGTCCGTATATCCTGATTCTTCCGAGTGGGTTTCAGAACCCTCGGGGATAGGAACCATTGCGGTCTTTGTCCAGATGTGCACCGCACGTTTCCAGTCCAGACCGTCGAGGCAGCCTCCCTTGACGGATATGACGTTTTTGGACTGGAGATGATGAGTACAGTTTCGTTCAAGTGTAAGAGGGTACGAGTGTCACCTACAGGAGTTGAATGGATGAGACGAGTTCCGCATTTGCGACAGAAGTAACTATTTGGGCAACAGTAAGCGCCGATTCAAGTTGAAACATTGAGTAAGGACCCATACCAGTAGAGTTGATGCCCTGACGCTGTAGGTCGACTACCACCATCACATGTCAGTGTCTAGCTATCCCGCTGTCCTAGAAGCTAATTCTCTTACCTATAGACACTCAGAAGGTCCGAATCAGGCAGCTCGAACCTCGGAAAGATGGCAGAAGTGCCAAACGCCGAGCCTGTTTGTCGTCTACAAGCATCGCAGTGACAGATGTAGAGAGCAAGAGGCTGAGGCAGGGGAGTTTTGAAAGTCACAGAACCGCATTGACATCTGGCCTCCATGATTGCAAAAAGAGACTCAAACAGGTTGTGGTCTTGAAGTTGTCGTTATTTGTAAGTCGAGTATCGTATCAATTCAGCCTTCAACCCCAGGTGGAGGTTGTTTGTGAAGGTGGGGTTGAATAATCACCAATTGAGTATCTGTAACCACACTGTTACTGTTCAACAACGACAAGGCAATCAGGCTGCGAAATTTGACTCTTATACGAAAAGTAATATCAAGTATTACTAACGCGCTCCCGTTATCGCTAGAGAGAAAGATAAAAAAGAGGCTAAATTGACTTGACTCCGCGTACTACGTGACTCATGCGGCACAGCTTGGCGAGAGTCGCGCGAAGTCACATGGCGTTTTATTATCCCGATGCTTACATACTTTGATATCTATATGAGATATAAGTTCAGTCATTTTCTTATCATAGGACATCATTACCTATTCGAATTGGTCGTCAGTTTACTATTGTTCAGGGTATGGGTATCCTCGGCTATAATGCATGAATATGCCTTCAATAGCCTTGGTGTTACATGTATGGTTGATCAGTAACCATGTGAATTAATTTAGGTGAGATATCAACACCAAGCAAGACGGCCATTGGAAGATACCATCCCGATGTGGACAGAAACCAATTGTCCATGCTATCATAATATGTGTCCAATCTCATCATGATATGCTAGCTATTTTGTTCTTCTTCAGAGAATACACAGAATAACCAAATATTTCAACAAATGGTGTCAGCAAGTAACAAGATTTCAGTAAAGACAGCTTTAGTGAGATTTCGTCTCTTGCTGAGATCACTGTTGCAACATTCGGTTATTCTGTGTATCCGATCTCATACGCAAACGCCCATAACATACCATGTCATGTAAATGCTCAAGCAAAATATCAACCTTAACCCATGCTTGCAAGAAGAGAAACTCATATCATGCCTTCGTAATACACAGAATCCTCATCTCTGCTTCGTAGGTACTACTGCAGAGTTATCCGCAGTAAACTCTGCTTCGATCTCACGATTCTTCCACCCAACATCAGTCTTAATCCACTCCATCTTCTCCTGCACCTTTTCAGTACAAACAACCACAACTCTGTCCAACCCTCCCTCTCTCAACTCTTTCTGTAGCGTCTCGCACCACGTAAGTTTATCCCAATCGCTCATCTCCCTCGCTACAACTTCCATCTCAATTCTCTCAAGTCTTGTCATAAAAACGAGTCCTTCGCCGACCCATTGCCGCGCCGCCTCGGCTCTGCGCTCCACTCCGCCTCCGTAAGCCGGCCCCGTAACTACGGAGGTGCTAGCCCCGAGAACCATCTTCATTCGCAATCCTCGGACACCCGGTGACCATTCTCTGCACAGTGTGCGCCACTCTTCGCGACCTGCGCCTCCAACTACCACATCTCGTGCAAGAACTTCGAGTCTTACGTAGCGTAGAGCAGCGCGCTGCCATGGGGTGAGAGATCGAGTGAATGCGCGAGCTGCCCATAGCCCTGAAGCGAACCAATTCACAAAGACGAACTCATTCTGTTCAAAGGGCACGAGACGAGCTTCGCGGTAGATTTGGTGGCAGGTTTGTAGAAGATATGTAGGAAGACCTGAAAGAGGACGATGCGATGACAGTAGTCCTTGGTCTGCTTGTTTCGATGTGGCGTTCTCGGATGAAGCCTCTGGCTCAACTGGCTTGAGGATGTATTGGCAGTGAACTGGAGTCGGATACCATGGTGCAAGCTGCGCGTGGCGAACTGGGCACATGAGATGAAGCCAATGATATATATGAAGTCGAATCTCGAGGGGCAACGTCAGAAGATTGACTTTATTATCGGGTTTCACGAGCATCGAGTCTGGCATCGTGCGTGGGATCGCTTCATCGTTGGGTAGAATGTCGATATGTGGCGTCAAGGATTGAGATTGTGAGATGTGATTGTATGCAGTTGGTTGCATGCCGGCGCCATGGCAGCACAAATGATATGAAGATATCATCATGAATCACTTACTGAATAGACTAAACAGTAAAGAATTGGATGAGTTTGTATGATGAAAGGGAAAGAAAAGAAAGTACCAAGCTCAGAAACAAGCTCCAGTTCCAAGGTTGTATAAGTAGTAACCTGTCATGTATCCTGTCTTAGATACCGCCAGAATAGCCGGCGCAGCATCACCAGCTTCCCCTGTCGCGTTATTTTCTGCAACCCCCCGCATGCCCTGTCCCGTCCCGTCTTGTCCTGTCTTGTCTCGTGAGCGCTAGGTTAATATCATGGCATGTGCTGTCAAAACGCGGGGAATGAGGAGCTTTTGGCGCGCCATGGACGCTTGGGTGACGACATTGGAAAAGCAATGACGACGAATCGTCTTCGAGATGGCGGCACGAAGCGGCCGCGACCGATCTCCAGACTCCGGTCAGCTTATCGGCCTTGGCAGAGACAAAGAAGCTAAAAGAGATCGACGAGAAGTGAAGATCTTGTAAGCTGAGAATACCAATTGATGTCTCTCTCTTGCTACCCAATTTTGCGATGCAGTTATATCGTGATGGGCCCATTTCATTTTATATAAGTCGGATATAAACTGATGCAAGGAATAGCATCGCCGTAAACCCGAACGGACGAATTGAATCTATCACTTCTGATCAACAAACTCGACAGGCATCACGAGTCATATCAATTCTTCGACTAAAACTAAATCACTGCTTATACCATCGCAGACACTAACCAGTTGTCAGCTTACCTCACAACCATCTGGGTATCATACCAAATCACTCACTGCCATCTTTTCCAAACGCTGTTGTCCCAAACAGCCTAGCATTAACGTAATAACGCATCAAACGCTCTATGTTGTCGTGAACAGACTGCTCCTACGAAGGAGCAAAGTCCTACTGCGCCTGCGGTGGCGCCACCTGGGCAGTAGGCGGTACACCAACGCCCTGAAGACCTTTGTAGACATAGATTCCCTTGTACGGTTCCTCCTTGCGCTCGTACTCGACATTACGCGGGACCTCAAAGTCTCCTCTTGCCGCAAACCAAAGCAATGTCTCTGGTTCCGGTCCTCTCACTTGCACCGGGGCCGTGGTGGGCTCCTGCTCTTCCTCCTCTTCGTCGTCGTCGTCCTCCTCCTCTTCTTCATCGTCGTCGTCACCGTCCTCGATTCCCTTCCGTAGACCCGTGCGCACGTTCTCGGTTCCGTTCGCGCGCTCCTCTGCCGTGTAAGGATCGTTGTTCTCATTGGCAGCAAAGTGACCCACGCGATCCGTGAGCCAGGATCGCAGCTCCTTCCATATGTTTTCTAATGATTCCAGACCAGCTGGAGTAGCGAGACGGGCGGTTTCGAGACCTTGGCTGACGAGCTCTTCGACATCGGGTTCGAGCTTCTTGCGGAGGAGCTGAAGGAGGACGTTTTCTTGGACGCGGCCGGGATAGTTGGTCGAGGGATGGATGGCCATGCGGTTGAAGAGGTCTGCATTTTCGGTTGTGCTTTCAAGGAGCGATCTAAGGTTCTTTTGTAGAATTTTTGCGGATGCTTGGATTGATTTTCTGGCGGAAGGTGTTAGCTACCGCAACTTGATGGCGCATATGCGGTGAGGGACGACGTACGGCGGTGGTAGTAGATTGCTCTTGAGGAGATCCTGTCTTAAGCTCTGTATGCTACTAGATAGTTGCGCTACCTTGCTCAACGTCTGTTCAAGAGCCTTGAGCTCGTCGTCTTCCAGATTGAGAGTGGCCATGATGGTAGTTTTGGGATAGGGAGCACAGTGCCGATCGTCGGGCCTGTTAACAATTGGGCTTCTTCGGTTATGTGATAGTGATGCAATAAAATGCACCAAAGAATGTTTCTTGTGTAGAGGATACAAGTTTCTTTGAGCACCCGTTGATTAATTGTTTGGATGGAGGAAATTTGGCTATAACGCGGGGCATTTTAGAGCTTCAAATCAAAGCGCGTCACCGCGTGCAATACCGAGACTGGTGTCGGGTAGGTACAAGTCAACGTCAGCCAAAGCATTGCATTTCAAAGTCTCTTAAGAATAAATATATTTATAGTATGCGTCAAGTGTCAATTGATAAAGCTAGGTACTCAATAGAAATTATATTTGTTAACAAAGTTAATTGGAACAGTGTTGATATAGAGGTAATCGCATGTGTATATAATAGATTCCCACCTCAACACCTGCTACAAGAATATCAACACAAGCCAGGCATAAATCCTCCCTTCTATCAACACCCTCTCGAACACACCTACTGTAGTTAACTTCCCTAGACCCCGAGCGGGCCTTTTTTTCTCTCCACTCACCCCAGATTCTTGGTCTCAAACGTCATGGGTCGTATAGCGACATCAACGCCAAAATCACACAATCTGCGCTTGCGTAACAAGATCTTACACGCCGCACCGACGGTCCTGCAAAACAAGGGCGATCGACCGCTTCGGGCCCGGAGGGCGAAAATCCCGAAATGGCGCAATTTGTGTTGTTGATGATGGGAATTGACATTGGAATTTTTGATATTGATAGGCTGTGGCTGACCGTAATTGCGACGGTGAGACCGGGAGTTTCGGGAACAGAACGCAGTAATGTGTGCGAGTCATCTTCTCAATTGTGCAGAGAGCAGCAAGAGCAGATAACAAATCTGGTGAACGCAGTAATAGAGAATTCGGCGAGCAGATCAGCACTAAATTAACACATGTTTCAGATGCTGTATTATGGGAAGCAAAGTGTGGCTATCATTAAGGTGGTCTTCACTGTAAATCATAGATGCACAGGCTCACTTTACTCTAGAAAGATGTATTACAATTTATTGTATTTGTCTTAATTTCAACTGACTGATAAAGACTTTAAAGCTTTTCCCTATCAAATAATAAAACCCCATACCCAGCTGGCTATGCTTGATGCGTAAAGGAAAATGTCGAAATTCAATGTTGAGTGCGAAGTGCAATTGCACATCAAGGATAACCGCTAAAGCAAAACCATCAACCAATAAAACAAGTCTTTGTATCATGTCTCATAAAGCTTTCAGCAAGCAAACTCCTAGCCACCACGAACGTGCGATACAGCTTTGCTCTCGTATCCGTGGGCATCGACGGCTGGGTAGCGAGCTCGGCGCTCAAGATCATCAAGATCCATATAAGAGCGGATGTACCTGAGTCAATGGCGTTAGTATATCTTGAACTTTATAATGACGTGTTGCTGTGGCTGGTCGAGCATAGCAAAAACACTCAACGACTGAGGGGAGATATCCACTTACTTCTTTCTGCCATCGTCATCGGGGTTGTGGTCCCAGCTTGTGAACTCGCCCTCCTTCAGGGCATCCCAGACAACTCGGCGTGTGCGCTGAGAAAGGAAGACTTTCTCAGTGATGGCGTCAAAGTTCCATCGCTCATGTGATTCAGCCTCGAACTTGTGGAAGGTCTCCTTAGCCTCTTCCTCCTCAGGAGTCTGAGGTGCAATCTTTCTGAATCGGGCAAGGTTGTCCAGCTCCTTAGGATCGCGGGCAAGGTTGTAAAGCTGAGGCTCGTCCGCTGGGCATGTGATGTACTTCCAGTCGCCTCGTCGAATCATCATCATTGGGCGAACAGTACCCTCACCAGTGTATTCAGCGATAACAGTGTCGTGACCCTCACGGCCTTCAAGGTGAGGCAGCATGCTGATACCGTCCATCGGGAGGTAAGGTGATGGCTTGGTGCCAACCAAGTCGCAGATGGTAGGCAGAAGATCAAGAGTCGAGACGTTTTGAGTGACGCGGTGAGGAGTGAATCGCTTGGGGTAGTTGATCAACATAGGGACACGGACAGATGACTCGAAGTAGCTCATCTTGTACCAGAGTCCTCGCTCGCCCAACATGTCGCCGTGATCGCCGCTGAAGATGACAATGGTGTTCTCGGCCAGGCCAGCATCCTCCAGTGTCTCGAGAAGACGGCCAATGCAGTCATCAACATAGCTGACTGAGCCATAGTACGCTCGCTTGGCTCGCTTGATCTGTTCCTCAGTAAAGTCCTGGTCCCAAAGATCACAGACCTTCAGAAGGCGTTGGCTATGGGCATCAAGGTCTTCCTTGTTCATCTTGACCTCGGGCAGGTCGATGTCCACATCCTCGTACAAGTTCCAGTACTTCTTAGTAATGGTGTAAGGGTCGTGGGGGTGAGTGAGTGAGACGGTCAAGGCAAAGGGTCGCTTGTTGGGGCCCTCTCGAACATGGTCCCAAAGGTACTGAGTGCTCTTGAACATGACCTCCTCATCGTAGTCCAACTGGTTGCTTCGTCCACAAGGGCCGGCCTGAAGAATAGAACTGGCGTTGTGGTACCACTCAAGGCGGGTGTCAGGCTCATCCCAGTTAACAGCCCAGCCAAAATCGCCAGGGTAGATGTCGCTCGTAAGTCGCTGCTCGTAGCCGTGCAGTTGATCACCGATGAAGTGCATCTTGCCAGCAAGGGATGTGTGGTAACCCTTGGAGCGCAGGTAATGGGCATAGGTTGGCACATCGGAGCCAATCTGGGCAGCATTGTCGTAAGCACCGATCTTCATCGGCAGTTGGCCACTAATCAGACTCATACGTGAAGGGGCACAGAGGGGTGAAGGGCAGTAGGCTGAGTCGAACTGGACTGCAGTTGAAGCAAGACGGTCAAGGTTTGGTGTCTTGATCTGGGACTTGGGGTTGTACATCTTGAGTTGAGGAGCAGCCAATTGATCAGCCATGATGAAGAGAATGTTGGGCCTGTCCGTCTCTGAAGTGAGCTGAGGAGCAGGAGTGGCAGAGGTCTCCCCGTGGGAGGGTGGGAGAGAGTTGAGATCAGGAGCCATTGTGACTTGTCCAAGTAAAAGGTTTAAGGTAGGTAAAGGTTATGTATAGTATGGATGAGGTATGCTGCTTTGTTTAGGCAGTTATAATAAACAAGTTCAAACACTGAGATGGGTATCTATAGAAGTGTTTGAGAAAGAAGAAGGTTTAGTGAAGATAGATTTTGGTCGAGAACAAGTAGAAGGGCAGGTGGCTTATATAAATACTTATGTTGCCAGGTCAAGTGGGCACGGAGGAGCCTACATAGGCTTGGGATGTGGAAGCCGAGTCACTGCTCTGAGCAAACCACAACCCAACGTCTCGTGATGCGGAGTTTAGTTTGTTGTCCCGCCTTGTCTCGTGGGATCCCTGTTAGGGTTGTGATTCAGATTTGACGATCCGAATGATTGATGCAGCGGTAATGAGCGTATGTATGTATGGATGGATGGTGTACGCAGTAGCTGGGTATAAGCATAACGACACACAGACAGAACAGACAGAACAGACAGAACAGACAGATAGACTCAAGCAGGGGCTCTTGGTGCCAAGAGAAGCACTCAAGGCAAGGATCAGAGTGGATGAAGATGGAGAATAAGTTGATCTGCACGAGGGCGAGTCGGTAAGAAATATGAAGCTGAGGCAAGTTAATCAGCGAATTCTCCGACTAGTAGGGCCAAAAGAGGGAAAGCAACCGGTGAGGTGATAAACGCCACCATTTTTGCAATCAACGGTGACGTGGATACAATGGCTTGTCATCTTCTGTTATGTACTATCTCTCTTCTTAGATGGAGGCGAACAGAAGTACAGTAAAAAGATAGACAATTCAGTATCCAGTTGGGGTGTCTCTAAACCCTTCTTTCCATTATGAGGTGAGCTTTGGGCTTAGGCTTGGCCGCAGGTCCACAGGAGCTTAGCCTAGATGCTAGTAGGGGTGCGTAGCCTGTCTCTGCGGTAGTAGCCAGGGGTTATTCCAATAAGCCATGTCAAAGATGCCTTGACCCGAGGATCTTGTCGTCGGGGAGGGGCGTGTATCTCAACTTGTTCGAGAACATGGGGAAAAAACAGCCAGCCACTAACAGAGACGCTAATACTTACACTAGCAGCTAGGCTACCTAGTCCTAGTACAGTATGTATGCAACAAACCGATATTGTCCTCATTCTTGAGGCCAACCTCGAACAAGAGAGACGAAACTCACGTTAGACTTCTAAGAAGGAATTAAGTCACGAGGGCTAAGATCAACACACGCAACGCAACGCACACATTGCTGTTAGATAACCTTTTTTGTGATGGCTCTTGTGCTTGTAAAATCTGAACTGTGTCCCTCCGTAGAAAAACAATGAGTAAATGCCTGGCTAATACACCACCATTCTTTCTCATTCATAGCCCATAAACTAAGGAGGCATTCTCGAAATGACAATCATCATCATCACATGCTCACTCTTACCACCCAGCCCATCATCTTCTACGACCCTTGCCTCTTCTCCTTCTCATTTCCAATTGCTTTCCCTTTAAAATACGGCGGTATGTAGATATCCGTCTTCAAAGACCTCTTTGGCCAATCCCACTAAGAGACCGGCACAGATAGTGCATATTTCCGCAACACCCAGCCCAGAATCAGAGTCATGCAGCTCCGAGAACCACGTTCCACATTAATAACTTAGCAGTTAGTTACCAGATAATCTCTTCTGACGTTGGAGAAAATCGAATCAAATGACTTTATCTAAGAGATAAGGTGTTTGTTAGTCTGTAAACTATCAGCCCGTCTGGGCCAGTAGCTCAAACACAAGCTCCCAAGGAGGATTCCTTCCTTTTAACTTGCGTCTGCGTCTGCACCTGCTTAGGTAGGTACTAAGTTACTTTATGCAAGTACAAGGAAGGCGCCGTGGGTTGCGCCTTCACCTTCTTGGTTGCGCATGGGTTCCAAGCGACTACTCGATTCGGTCAGGAGCCAACCACCATTGGTCCATGACTTCCGTGTCCAACCTTCCCTGGTCAAGCCCTCAAAGATTGACAGCTCTAGATTTACCCCGGCCAAGTGTCTCCCGTCGTAGGTCGGATTTGTATCATTCATCATTCAAAGCACAAGCTTCCAAATTCAAAATCCGAAGTCATAAACGAGACGCATTATCATCATCATCATGCATCATTCTTCTTCGACGAAGCCATAACCATGACCTCAATTTGAGAATACCATGTATTGGAAGATGGTTATTTGGACAACTGTCGACCTGTCTTGAGCTTATCCAGCCAGGAGATAGTACAAGATTTGAATCTTAAAACTGATGTAGTGATTCAGCAAATAGAAGTACCAGCCTCCCAAGAACAAAATCTCCCAAGATGATGCTTCCGAGTGCGACTCGTCAATCATGAACAAATGCTACGTTGCTATCTAGATGAGAACCCGCATCTATCGACAATCACAACAGTGGCCACGCATCCCAGGGCATCACATGGATCGCGATTTTCGTTGGCCACCATCTTGGCGTTTCGATTTATAAACCTCGTCGCGATGCATCAGTTCAACACGCATACCGGTCTCTCGTTCTCTTCCCCCACATGCGTCTTTCGAAGCTTTTATGCTGTCGTCCCCCGTTTTGTGCAAACCTGACGATGAACGATGCAATATGTGACATGCAAGCGGCTGGCTCGTCCTCCCTTCTTGTCCATCCCACCACCATCTTTGAGCAATCAGGCTTGGCTTTGGTGGGTGTCAAGATTGTTGAACAAAGCAGCACCATCTTCGGGTTTTGACGACGCACGGACCCTCTTACGCCATTAGCCGGTCCCTGCATCCTTTATCTGCACTTCTTCTCACCTCTGAAGCCTTGAAAGATCCAACCTCCAAGAATTGTCTATACGGTGCATGGATATCCTACACGACACTGTATCTTCTACTAACCCTCACCCTCAACACACCGTGTCAAATTACTGTATAGGTAAGATTCACAACCCTCACGCGATCCACAAGATGACAATCCCCTCCTGTTGCATTCATCAGGTCGCCATTCCGTCGTCCGCCGTCCGCCACGTCCTGCGACTGTACGCATCCGAACTGTCCGCTCTTGTTCTGACACGCACTTCGTATTCTCTTCTCCCTTCAACTTCCGAAGCTATCCATCCGATCACACATGTCTTGCCAGGTCAATGAGACGAAGCAAGAAGCGCAAAAACACAACAGATGAAGCAATAAAGAGATTTCGAGCCACAGTTACCCCAAGCACAATTTTCCATGACCACTCGACTGTTTTTCTCGAGGCTATATGAATATGCACCAAGGCCAGCAGCGTAAGCGCCTACTTGGTACACACCAAACGTCTCGCCTTTAGTGTCATAACGCCTTGTCAGCTTGCAATGGTGCAATCTGGGGTCGCCAAACCTTTTCTGCAATTCGGCGACAACATGACCAAGTCCTACCACTTTCGGCCCCTATGAAGTCAATTGATTGGAATGGCCGAGTGAGCAGACAATCACCTCTTTTACACTATCGATGTCGACATTGAAATACGGAGCCATTGCCTGTTGCCCCAATTGTTTGCAATCCTTAAATGACACCTCGGATCAATGGGTTTGTTTACATTTTCCTTTTGAACCGGCTCTAACAATGTATTTTTCTCGATATCTATCTATGCTGTGGGCTGGGTCAAAATTGCAACTTTTCAGAGAAAGTTGAGGCTTTGGCAAAGTTCACAAGATTGCTGATCATCACCTTCCGTACCGTGTTGCCGCTGGACACAGCACACAGCCCATCAACACACCATCAATAATCTGAAGACGAAACATGCCGTGTCGCACAACGCCAGAACAACTCATTATCTATCTGCCATGCATGCGAGCTTAACACTTGGTCACGTTTCTATTCGGCCGCATTGATTGCTAGTCAGTCAAAGTGACTAACTGCCTGATGAACCACGCCAAAGCGTCGTACTCAGCTCGCCCACGCTTTCAACCGGGTCCCGGGAGAACAAGCCTACGGACGAATACCAGACTTGAGCAAGGACAAACCGAGTTCTTCGCTTAATGCTTTGTTACACGTTCCTCGCAATGCGCTCGACCGAAGTTTAGATCTGGTCTGTCCAATTCATTATTGTGCCAAGAGTTTGACGTTGATCAATGTCTCTCACTACCGGCCGTCATGACTGTAGTACTCGTATCCTTGCCAACTTATCAGTTGTGCTTGTCCTAAAACCTTGACCGAAGTCATGCTTATCTTTCTTTGCTTTGACTAATCGGCCGCCAACTGGACTTAACCCTTACCGCTCATGAGTATCCCTGGGTCGAGGTCACTCTTCGGCAATTACGACCAGAGCTCACGCGACCACCACTAACAAGCCAATTTCATTCTTGGTGTTCTGTCCACTTCGCGTGGCCATACTGTGTCTGGACCCTGATGCAACGCCGGATCCTTCCCACCTTCGCCTCATTCATCTATCCCCTAGTAGGTTTATCTGCTGCCTAATAAGTCAAATTCCGAACACTCTGCCTATCATATTGGCTTCAAATTTCGTTGGCCTCGACTCAAGCAGACCCTCCCTGTTAGTCTGCACGCTTCTCCACCGGGTTCTGGCTGGTTTTTGCGCAAGTATTCGTGGAACTAATGTTAGCTGACCAATCATGGCTTAGCCTCCCCGATAACCGATTACCGACAACCTCTTCTCTCGAGGACACAACTCTCTTGTTATGTGTTGACAACTCTAGGATCACGAGGACTCGAAGCGAACACCGATATGTTTGATCTGAAACTCGTTGGAACTCGTCATATACTATTTCCGGGTATTACAATACATAGATGATATAAAACTTAAACTTCAATGACATTTCATAACGTTATGCCAATCAAACTGATATCCTAACAATTCAGTCATCGCACCAAGCTCATCTGCTCGCTCACCAACGTTCATGAAGCCGCAGTAAAAGCACAATGCAAAAATAGCAATCCCCCTTTCCTTACTTTCACTCCCAATGCCCAAGTATTCCGTCATGAATTGCCATATTTTACCGTCGTTGAATAGTGCACCCTGTGCCTTGCAACGAGTCCCCCAACACAAAGCAGCCTTAAAAACACCTATTGTCACACGAAACACCCCTTTCCCAATCGCGCCGTTTGCAATGCTCATCCAGTATTCCCCCTTCTTCCTTGGAACATAGGTATCATCTGTCATATATCTCCTTTTCGAAAGTGGTTTTGGACCTTCCCTCCAGGGGTCAGCCCGTCGAAGTATACATTGCGGCCCTACCTTTTACTGAGTTCGGTAAAACTTCTTGTAAAGGAGATGCAGCAGCAGATTAACGTTGAGCTTGAGGTTGCCCTCGAACAAAGTCATGAATTGGTGAGCCTCGAACTGTGCCTGCAGAAGGTCCTCAATAGGCACCAAAGCACTAGCTCCAGGGATCTGGATGTGTCCTCGCGAGCCCTCAAGGCTGAAGACACCAACTTCGTCACATGAGATGGTCATGTTGATCTTCTCAAAATCATGGATGCCACTCCATGAGACAAGCACACCCTTCTCTGAAAGAGCACGAGCGCTGTACTTGTAGCTGCCGAATTTAGGGACACGACCACTGCGCTCCAATTCACGCTGGTGGTTGTATTGCTTGGTGAAGGGGAGTAAGAACTTCTTGCGGCTGTTGAAACGGTTAGTCGTTGTAATACTGTGGGTGTGGAAATATAACTTACCCCTTCTTGTTCTGCAGGGTTGCCATCGCTGACTCGATGTAGTCATCGTAACTCTTGCGCTGTTGCTCAAGATACTTGGCCTTCTCGTGCAAGTTACTCAATGTCATACGAACACCATCCAATTCTCGCTGTCGCTGAACCCTTCTGCGGCTCTTGGTGCGAATATCAAGGGCAATGGCATTCAGCACATCCTGGTAGTAGTTGTGCTTAGTGATACGACCCAGCTTCTCAAGACGCATGATATTCTCCAGGGCTGTACGCTTGAGTTCCTGGTACGACATGCGTGTTACGTCGATCATATTAGCATCGGAGTAGGCACCGCGAGTGTTGCTTCCAACAGAGAACTCGTCATGAAGAAGCATACGCCACTTGTGGTCATCTTCTGGAGAGATGGGCTTGACAAGAATTTCTAGAAGATTGGCACCGGTCTGTACACGGATAATGTACAGCACGCAACGCTTTGTCTCCATGAAGAGCGCCTTGACATCGGCCTCAGGATCATCGGTCTCGTGGAGTTTGGGCGTCAAGAACATGTGAATATCTGAAGAGCCGGCAGCGTTCATCTCGTTCTCGTTGCTCTTAGCACTTCCAAGATCGTGCATGATTTCCCGCAGGACATCATCACGGTTAGGGCACATTGTCTGAAGCTCAGCGGCAACCAGATTGTGAATGGAGAAGACATCTGTCATCTTGATGTACAGAGTTGGCTTGTTCTTGGCGTAGAGGTCGTTGAACTCGTCAATGTCGAATGTTCTTTCAGCATCGGGCACCGCAATCAGGTCGCCAGTGATTTGAAGGAGACGCTCGACGGACTCGGCAACAAAGGCATTCAAGGGCTGCAAGTACACGTTCTCACCTCCGAATGGTCGTCCAGAAGCAATTTGACTAATGACCTTGGCAACCTCGCTGAGGTTTCGCTTTTGAAGAGGGCTAAGAGACTTCTCGATCACACCGACGTTCTCAGGAGCAATAACTGCTGGTTGCAAGTAGAATCGCCAAAGCCAGTTGGCAACTACTTGCAGCAAGTTCTCTGGAGGCTCTCGCTTGAATTGTTGTCGGAGGTTCTCGAAAATCTGGTTACAGATAAATCGGAGACCATATGGCATCTTGTGTAAGAAATCCTCAAGAGCGAGGAAGAACTGGTCGCAAATTTCTCGAAGGTCACGCAAGTGATCAATGAATAGGCGTCGAGTCTCGGGATCGCGGATAGCAACTTCGCGAGGAACATCAAGTGGTCTTTGGTCAGGTCGACCGGTGGCCAACTCGGTGTTGTTGATGGCTGATCGGTAGATCTGCATGGGGTCACTCTCAAGATCGAGAGCGGGATCCTCGACGATGTTGTCTCGGATCAGAGGGCCCAACAGATCTCGAAGGTACTTGCGGTCTCGGGGGGAACGAGTGTAGTTGTTAAGTAGCTTGGACCAGAAGAAGTTGCCGCGAATAAAGTCTTGGACATCTCGTGCGCAGGAGATCTCCTCGCGAACGGATCGGGCAATCAACTTGAGAAGATAGTACTCCTCTCGGCGTTTTTGGGCATATCCAAAGAGACTCATCATCAATAGCTCGATACGCTTGCACTCCTTCTCAGCGGTTCCTTGCTCGCGGATGCGCTTGAAGAGGCGGGCGAGGTATTGTGGCTGTGTCTGCAAATTGAAGAAGAGCTGCTGGTAGGATTCGAGCTTCTTGCGCGAGCTCTTGTTGAGCGCCTTGAGATCGAACTGGTTGGCGGAGGACATAGAGCTGTTGGCGATGAAGTGCATGGAGTTGCCTCCATAGTTGTGTTGATGTCTCACGACTTCGTCCAGGGTGATCTTGTTCTTGACCAGAAGGGCGATCTTGATATCAAGTTGGTCGATGTAGTTCTCGAGCATCTCGTTTTGTCGAACTTGCTGGACGACAGTCTTGCGGATACGCTCAAACTCGATTTCCTCATTGAAGTCGAAGTCGCTGTCATTGAGAAGGTGGACAAAGTTCTTGACGGCATTCACAGGAGGGTTCTTGCCGGTGGTCAAGCTCTTGTAAGCCTCTCCTTGAACCTTGGCGCGAACAAAGCTCTGGATCTTGATGACCTTCTGCATGTTCTCGTTGTAGAAGCGCTTCTTCTCTTCGAATCGGGCCCTGACCATGAAGCCGTGGGCTGCAGCTTGGAAAGCGACGATGGATTCCTCCTCTTGCTCCAGCTCGGCCATGATATCCTCAACTCTGGCACGTTCCATCATGGCTCGGAGAATGCTTTGGAGTTCAATGATCTGGGGAGTGTGAGATTCAAGCTCCTCGAGGAAGGCCTGGTGTTGCTGGCGGTGCAAGAATCCTCGGATGTTACTTTGCAGAGTTGTGACTTGGGGCTCTTGCTCTTCAAGTTGCTCCAGGATAGCTCCAACTCGCTGTCGTTCAATCATAGCCCGAATGAGAGCCTGAAGGTTAACCACAGCGGGTTCGTTCTCTTTGAGAGCATCGATGGTATCGGCAACATCTCGTCTCACTGCTGCGGCGCGAGCGAAAGCTTGGAGTTGCTCTACATCCGTTGTGTGCTTATCAAGCTCCGATCTCAAGGCCTTGTCTTCTTGTCGGGCATGGAGTCCTCGGGCGAAAGCTTGGAGTCGCTCTACAGCAGGAGCATGCTCGCTGAGTTCAGCTCGCAGCGCCTGGTCATTCTGGCGAGTGGCTAGTCCACGGGCAAGAGCCTGGAGTTGTTGGATGTCAGGAATGTGCTTGTTGAGCTCAGATCGCAGAGCCATATCGTCCTGGCGAGCGCGGAAACCACGAGCGAACGCCTGGAGCTTCTCCCAACCGGGTCCAGAGGACTTCAGATGGTGCAGCTCGCGGTTAACCTGATTTCTAGTCAGCAGTGCCCTTGCCGCCGCCTGCAGGTCAACGATCGCAGGGGTTTGCATTTCCAGATCCTCGAGATCCTGTTCGACTTTGCCTCGTAGCATAGCGCCACGGACTGCTGCTTGCAGCTTCTCGACCACACCAGACGACTCTTTCGTCTCTTTATACTGCGCAACATGACTCTTGCGGGCCAAAAAGCCCCTGGAGATTGCCTGGATCCCCCGAACAGGTCCTCTACACTTCGCAAGCTGAGCAGTCATGTCTCGTACCTGGTTTCGGACCTTGTTGGCCCGAATCATGGTTTGCAACTCCAAAATATCAGGCTCAAGGGCCTCCAAGATCTGGTCACGGCGGTCCAGTCTCCTTCTAACCAAGAATCCACGTGCTGAGCTCTGCAGTTGTATAGCAAAACGCTTCATCTGTAGTCGATAGTCCATAATTTGTCGAGTAAAGTCACCTCGAATGCGAGATTGAAGGTCGATCAACCACTCCTCATCGTCCCAGAGCTGCTGCATGGTGTCACCAAGCTTGACGCGAAGTAGGGCACCTCGGATTTGTGCTTGCATATCGATGATGGAATCTTCGTTCTCTTTCAATTCCCTGTCTATCCTTTCTTCCTCAGTCTCCTCTGGCTCGGGCTCGGGTTCAGGAACACCGAAGTCGGCACTCATGTTGCCGAAGCTAGGCATTGTTACGCCGAGTTTATCGAGACCCTTCTGCATAGCTTCCAGCTCATGGTGCTCGAACTCAAGCTGACCGACGAGGTTGCCTATGCGGAAGTCGACTATTCCCTTGCGGAAAAGCAGCCAACTCAGAGCATGAATACAATAGATGACTTTCGGAATGTTCTTTTTCTCGTATAGGTCGATCAGCTCAAAGCGGAATAGGTCAGGCAGTTCTACTTCGTCCAAGTAGCGGAAGAAGATTGCGATATTGTCAGAGTGCCTGTACTGGAGCTTGGGATGCTGAAAGATTCGGTATCGCCTGTCGGGGTTGAGTGACTCAACCACTTCCGCGAGCGTGACACCGTCGCGGAGTGCTTCCTCGAGCTCAACAATAGGTGGTATAGTTTTGTGGATGACATCTTCTATCCATTCTTTTGCTTCACCGATATGACAAAGGTACTCGTAGGCTTGGAGGAATTGGCGTTGCTTGTCCATCCAATTGCGACCTTCCCAGCTGTAGCCAGTGTTCTTTTGGCTTTGACCGGTGTTGCTCCTGTCGGCTCGTTGTAATCTGCGTCGACCGCGCAACCCAACAACTTCCTGCGTAGGCGAAGTGATGGTGAAGTCTTCTGGAGAATCAGATGAAACGAGGCGCGAGAGTGTCCTTAATTGACTTGTTGAGGACTTGCCCAGGCCTTCTAGCTCATCCCGAGCAATGTGGGTGCTATGCACATGATGATGGGGTGACGAAGGAGATAGTGTGGCCTCTTGCGGTAGAAACGAGTCGGATCGAGTGAGAAGCATAGAGTTTGGTCGCATCGGTAAAGGGCGAGAAGGTGATGATGTTTTCACTGGCGAAGTCGACGTCGACATCTTAGTCGGCGAGCCTTTTGTCGGTGAGGTGTGAACATCCATATGGGACATTGACAGCTTGCCAATGTCGACACTTTTAGTGCGATCATGGCGAAGTGCTGCATGTGGTGGTGTCTCGGGCCGCGTGCCTGCGGGAGCTTGCGGAAGTGGGCGGAGAGAATGTCGAGCTGAGCTGTAGATATTGTCTGGAGCTTTCTTTGAGGTCATATTTTCCCCAGTCTCGAAGATATTCGCTCTTGCCCTGACATCGCTCTGGGCTCGCTTGTGGCCATGCACTGTCGCACCGTAGCCAGCGGAACTAGAAGCAGAGGTATATTGGCTGTTGAGACTATGATCCGAAGCGTGGGAGTAGCCTGATGAAGCGGATGATGATGTTGTCGAAGGGAAGCGGTTGACGAGGGCGGGCGAGATGTTGGAATTAGAGGCGAAGTCGATGGTGTGTGACTGGCGATGAGATCGCAGATGCTGGTGAGGAAGCGGTTGCGATGACGCTTGGCTCTGTGTTTGGTGTTGAGTTTGGAAATAATGAGTACGGGACGACATTGTGAACTATTTAAGAGGGGAGTCGCTGGCCAAGCCGCGAGCTCTTGTCTATGTCTTGTTCTTTTTCTTGTCTCTGCTTAGGAACGTAGTAAAATCCACCTTTTGTCGGCGACGTTAACGCATTGTTTCGAGCGTTGCTCGGTTTCGTCAGAAGGGAAGTGACTTGACCAAGAATGAGGTGGCGCTTGGAATCTTTATGACCCAAGGCAAGACAAGACAATAAAAAGGCGGAGGAGAAATTGGGTATATGAATTGCAGACAAACACGACAGTCAAGTGCGTTGTCAAAGGACAAAAAAATATGTCAAAGCAATAAGATGAAGTGCTGTGATGCGCTGTGCTGTGCCGTTGCAGTGCAAATGCCGTCAATCAATATCACAGTAAAGCATTCAAGTTTATGCCCAAGAAAACGAACGTCCCATAATACAGTTAAGGTAAGTAGCAAGGCGTCCGATCCATGGCGGGGCCCGTAGTAAACAAAACAACTGGCAACCGCCCAGCAACCGCTTCCCGTGTCTAGTCCCGATTGGCGACTTGACGCTCATGGCCCACTTTTATGTCTACCTCGTCCTTGTCAAGTCCATCTCTCATGTGTTCAATATCGTTAGATTTATGCGGGCAAGAAGCAAGAATTCTGTAATTATCGATGCGCTATGAGGTGTTTTGGTCATTTGATTCGTCTGTTTGCGTGCAATTGAAAACAACAGGCGCTTATAAAGGTAGATTTGAGTATACAGGCATGTTGTTTATTTACCATCAGATACAAAAGATACCTTACCTACTCTCCCTGCAGATCTCCAACCGAAAAGCTCTCCAGATTATCGTCGGCAATCAAAACACACAGCATTGTGGATGCTTTTTTTGAGCTCGTCATGAGGCTAATCGTCGTTTAACGCTAGATCTGAACAGCATGAATCCACTCTTGGCTTCAATTTGCTATGTCCATTCTCCGTACCTTGGCCAGTAGTTATTTTCATAAAGACCAGGTTCGGGTGAAAGCTGAATGTCTGGTAGATCATGCCCGGCTTGCAACGTCAGAGGCAACATGGAAATACAGAGATACAAAAACACAAAAAACGGCGACGTTTCTTTGTGTACCAATGGAACGGTTTACAGTAGCCTCCTGCTACCAAAGAGGTACTGTATCTAGACAGCTCCCCCTACCAACAATAGCACTGCCTTGCACTACAAGTCGCTAAACTCAAACTCTAATAGTAAACAAAGATGTTTGCGTCTCGTATTTTCAGTAGTAAATTCACATGTTCTAAAACTAAAAAAAAAAAGACACAATCGATAAGGAAATCCAAATCTAGCGATAGTTCGTAGTACGACAGAATGGACGAAGCTTTAATACGCCATAGTGATTCAGTGGGGCTTTATGAGGTCATCAGCGCAAAAGCCAAAGCCAAAGCCAGTCCCAGACCCAAAGCAACTGGCCCGAGCTGCGACTGGAACTGACCCCATCGGCCCAGAATCATTCGAATCTTTTTGAGGCTTCGACCCTTGTAAACCGACTTTGACTTATTTCGTCAATTCCCGACCGCGACTAACCATTGGGCTCAATTGTTTCTACTCATCTACCTCGCTGTGCGATATCCTACTTAGTCGCGTGAGGACTTTGGTCCTGTAGTAGACATCATGAGCTCCAAACAGCGCCCATCCGTCCTGGTACTTACTATCGCCATATCTGCGCGTCGCTCAATCATGCTAATACCGTCTAGGTCACGGATGCGAGACAGAGACAATCTCAAAGAAGGGTCCTTCAACGACAAGATACCGGTTCAGGCGCTCCTGGGTCCCAAGCACCGATGCGATTTATGACCGTCGACAATGTTCTTCAGTACAATTCACAGATCCCATCAGGCCAACCGCGAGGCCCTCCAGCACCCGTACCTCCAGGACGACATCCGGGCCCGTCGGGCAGCGCCCTTAGTCGCCGGGTCTCATCAGGCGGCCTACCAAATGCTCAGTCACGTACCGGTCAGCAGATGCCATCGAGAACAACGAAGATCAGCGAAAAGTTGGTCCTTCTTCCAGAAGCAGAGGATAATGACGATGACGTTGATGAGGAAATTGAGAGCGAGTCGGTCCTTGCGCGCCGTGTCCAGGATGATGAGAATCGCCCATTGAAAGATGAGGAGCTGGATGTGCTTAAGAAGCGAGGTGGAATTCGTGGCAAGAGTTTTGCTGAGAGGCTGTCCAAGATGCAAAGAACGGATAAGGTCAGCAGATTGACAGCCTACTGCACTGCGCAAGCCTACAAGATCAAGCCTACTGCCGAATTTCTGCGCAAGCAGCATGAGGCCAAGACCAAGATTTACGACGACTGTCTCTACGTCATCTATGCTCTACCACTCCTGAACGGCACCGACGGCACCCGTGTTCGAAGTCGACCTATTTTGAAGACCCCCGGAACTGGCAAGACAGTACTCGATCTGGAGATTGAACGTAGCGAGCAGCGAGATCATCATGAGGGTTACTTCGAGGACGACGCATACGAACATCCCAGCCCAGAGCGCGGCCATGAGATTCCTTCTCATTTCACCAACCGCCCATCGACTCCTGAGCGTAGCAACCCTTTCCGTCACGACGACGACGTTTCATCAATGAACCGACTCGCTCCTGACGCAAAGAACTTCGCAGAAATGTTTGTCTACTCTTACGGCGTGGTTGTCTTTTGGAACTTTACCGAACACCAAGAAAAGGACATCCTCGCCGACTTGACCTTTGCAGATGCCGACGCCGTAGAAAACGGCGGCACCAGTCTTCTCGTTCGGCCTCTTGACCAGGAAGACTACGAGACAGAGGAGTTCCACTTTGAATATAGCGCGGACATAAAGCGTCCGCGCATCTTCAACGATATGATCACTCTGTTACCAAGGTCTGACCATATGATCAAGCTCACCATTAGTCATGCTATTGCGCAGAGTACGCGCTTGTGTTTCTTTGAGGAACGCATGAGTGAGACTATGCTGGATGCACAGCATGTGCCCAAGATGCTCGCTTTGACAGGAGAGCTTAAGATGACTCGAACTGAAATTGTGCGTATGCTGGGTAAGCTCTTCAGAAGCCGTGTCGACATCAACCTATGTAAGTCTCTTCCATCAAATGATCTTGTGCAGTTCTAACACCTGCGCAGCCTCCAATATTCTCGACGTCCCTAATTTCTTCTGGGAGTCTGAACCAACTCTCCATCCCTTGTATGCCGCCATTCGCGAATATCTCGAGATCGATCCACGCATCAAGGTCCTTAATGAACGCTGCCGTGTCTTCCTGGATCTTGCTGAGATTCTATCTGACTCTGTTGCCCACGCCAAGATGAGCTACATTACATGGATCATCATTGTCCTGATCATTATGAGTATCTTGGTCACCACCACTGAAGTAGGCATTCGTTTCGGCATGCTCAGCAAAGCCAAAGGTACCGGCGTCAACCGCATCATCACAGGACCAGTTCTTGGTGCGGGCATGGAGCAGACCGTACTGCCACCGAGTGATCTCGAGATCCTTGCAGAAACGCTTGGACTGCACGCCAACGCATCTTTTGAGGATGTTCACAAGAGCATTTGGGAACTACAAAGGAAGGAATTGCCCGACGCTTCGATCGTGCACGAGGACATCTAAAATCAGAGATATCCAGTTTTCAAATCTACTAGCATAGCACGGCGTTTTATGGGTCATGTTTTTGGGGGTACTTGTCCCAAGAGTGTTAATTATATCATAAAACTCATAGGGTAGTGGTTATCTTTAGACTGGGCATCTATCCACATGGGCTCACTGCCGTTCGTCTGGCGAAAAGCAAACTTTAAAACAGATGAAATGTTTTCTTCAACCTTATTACATATAGTACACGATTTAAGTACAGACACAGTAACGCAGACATTAGTGTAGAGCATCTATTCGTACTCTGAAATGCAAACCCTATTCAAGAAAATTGAAACAACAAAAGTTGTATAGAAAAGGCCGCGGCGAACCTGAGCCTGCATATTTTCGAAAAACCCATAGCCCATGATCATGATAGTAATAACATCTCTCGGTCTCCAATCCTCCCCTCTTCTTGCTACGATGAGCGAATCTATGAAACCGGTGCATAGCAAGCACAACAGAACTTAGCAGATATCGATCCATGCTACCCTAAGAAGCAAAGCAAGACGCCAAATAAAAGAAGTTCGCCTTTGCCTGTCTCAACTCGCCCGGTCGTCTATAAAAGTTCGTGTATGAAAAACGAGAACATCGAATTCTCAAAAGCGCATCATTCTCTGTGCACCATTTACCGAGACTGCTGCTCGACGGGCTTGTAGGCGGCGGCAGCAGCTTGTTGGCTCTTTCGGTTCTTGTTGTCTAGCTCAGCCTTGCTGTAGATAGCAGCACCAAGCATTGTGACGGCCATACCCGCACCGTTAAGCAGGTCGACAGTCACATCGAAGAGGAAGATACCGAGGGCAACGGTCAAGCACTGCTTGAGGTTACCACAAACAGTCATGGTCAAAGCACCAGCAAGCTTGTTGGTGTTGAAAGACGAGATGTTGAGGAGCAGAGCGAGGAAACCGTTGCCGAAGAGCGAAGCGAAAGCGGGAGGCAGAGAGACGTCTCCGGAGGTGATGAGCTTGTGGAAGCCGCTGACTTCACCGGTAGCAGTAGCGCAAGCCAGAGCCTGGAGTGCGGCGAGAGGGGACATGCGGAGGAGGAACTCAATCGGGGGAAGGGCGAGAGAACCAGTCATGAATCGGTTGGTGACGACAGTCTGCATTACGGTCAGTATTAATTGATTGTATTTGTATAAATAGGGACGTACCTTGAGAGCAGCGAGAATGACTCCGAGAATAGTAAGAAGGAAACCGGCATCAGTGAAGCTCATCTCACCAAGAGTAGTCATGGCAGCACCGATAATGAGGGGCAGAAGAGAGAGGTAGGTCATGCTGCTGTAGGTACGGCCGTAGTAGACGCGGTAGATGAGAATGGTGAAGATCGGGCACAGCATGCGCATGGTCTGGTAGAAGGGAACAGAGACCATGGCCAGAGACAAGTTGGAGACGGCAATGTTAGCAGTGAACAGAGCACTGAAAGCAACAAGAGCGAGGTTCTCGCGGCGCCCCAGTCGGGAGAGCTTGAAGTAACCCATCTGCATCATGACATAGGTACCGGCACTGGCGAAAGAGGCGTGGAGGAAAGTCAGAAGCCATGGGAAGTGGAACTGAAGGAATCGCATGTCAGCATGTGCTCTACAACAGTATCTTGTGTTCAGATCAATAACTCACCATTCCGAGAACCAGCTTGTTGTAGAGAGTCAAGAGCAGGGAGAAGAAGAAGTAGGTTCCAAGCCATGCGAACTTGACGGTGCTGGGAATGGAGTACTCGTGCTCGAGGTTGTTGTTCTTGGGAGGCTCGGCGCGACCGGCGTCGCTCTCGACATCGAGTTCGCCCTTCATATCACGGTCTCTCTCCTCAGCGGAGAGAAGTGGGAGAGGCTCCTCGTTGTGCGGACGGGAAGACATGGTTGGTGTTGCAGTATGCGCCGGTTTTCGTCTTCGCGGGGATGCGATTGTTGGCTTAGTGGATCGAATAATGAGGATGTCGTAATGGATACTATCGTCGAGTCTCAAGCATAACCAAGAGTCGAGTCGATATATGTAATGACGAGTCGACTAGATATTCTGCGAGCACAGTCGATTACCGACGAGATGCGATGCAGATAAGAGGTTGCGGCCGAGTCGTGGTTGAGGTGGTAATTGTAGTAGTTGCAAAGTGGAAATGCAACACGGAGAATGAGAAGCGAAGAAAATACAGGGGCCAACCGGAGGGAGAAGGAGGCGGAGGCGCGCGTAATAAGTTTAGTGATGGGTAAGGTATGGATTGGATCAAAGCGAGCGATTGGACCCAGACAGGGAGATGAAGATGGAGACCAGACGGGAATGACCAAACAAGGCACAGACAAAATGGTACCTGGCTTGTACTGTAAAAGCACTGGTAACTGAGAAAGTGCAACTAAGAACAAGAAGAAAAGATACTAAGGAGGAGGAAGATTTTGGAAGGTATTCAATAAAAAGGAGGGAGAAAAGGGTCACAGGTAACAGACGGAATTTATTATCAGGAGAGAGATAAAAAGGGAGGAATATTTTATTAGGCAAGGACGGGATGGAAGCCAATCCGAAAAGGATTGTTGGCTTACTGTACTTGCATCGTCGGTACCTTCCTTCCTCGTGGGAAACAATCCATCATCATTACGGGCACTTTCGGGCTTCAGTGGTTCAATGGCGGGGGGTCCTGGGCCTGGGAAGTGGAGGTGGGGGCATCCGTTAGGTGGGAGTAACCCGAAGGTACACTGTACTAAAGTACCTGTGGCGGGTGTGTCAAGATTTAGTGAACAACTGTCAGCATTGGCAGAACCTGCCAGCGAATTCAGTAGCGAATAACTTCATTATTGGTGTCCTTTATAAAAGTTGCTTTCAAGAGGGGAAATTAATAAAATGACAACCAAACAAGGTTCAATACTACCACTACCTTAATACAACGCTCAACTTACTCATGGCCGTTAAAGTGCCTACAGAACACTCTAAATACCTAGATAAGGTATTGGTAGCCCACTATTCAACCGTTGTAGATCGATCAATCTTGGGCTGTTCCCTCAAGAACCAACGTACTTCAAACTCAATTCAGTTGACTACAACAACATTCTCAAAAGGGGCTGAGGTCTAGCCATCTAGGGTTATCATTGTATCATCTGCACTCCTCCGAAGTCCTCTGGAACGCGATCCTAAAGTCCCTTTGACTCGAATCTCAGTCAATCCAACCCAGTCAAGTCAAGTCCAGGGGTTCTCAAAGCTGAATGTCCTCAACTTGCACTGCAATCAAAAAGGGGGCGGGGGTATCCCTCCATCTGGACAGCCAACAACGCTAGAAATAAGAAATACTACATGGCGAGCCAATCATGTCGGCTCGTGTTGACAATTCTAGCAACTCTCTGGATTGGATGACAATAGGGCAGAGTATCTAGACTAACGAATGAGGCGTAAAGAAATGAATCAAATCACCCCGATTTCAGTTGCAGCAGGACCTAGACCTAGACCTGGCCGAAGAGGTTATTGATTCTATAGCTTTTCAATATTAATATGGAAGACCCGGATGCAAGTGGATATCCAGACTCCAGCATAATTTAATTCAACTTTACCAAGGCTCTGTGTTTGCTATTGCATAAGTACCGGTCCAGATAGTTTACTGTATGTAAATTATTCTTGACACCCGCAGCACGGATCTCATGTGGACTCAACTCAATCTCTGAAGGAAACACAAGCGAGAAAACGGCACGTCATTTTATCTGCCATGGAAGTTAAGCATGGTTCTAAATCCGCACATAGGTAGTAAGGTACGGATACTGTACGGCAGATACTGTACGTGTTGAGCCGCGTTGTCGTGAAACGAGCCAAGAACCAGGTAATCCATCGCCTATCACAGAACACGCAATACACAGACAATTACTTTATCCGTAGTTACGTAGGCCAAGTGTAAAATGGGTCGAAACTACACACTTCTTCAGCACTTTTGTAAAGTTATTTTTTCTATAAGAAACTGTTTATAGAACACGAGCTTACGCATCCGACATGAGTTGTCTGAGCGAATGTGGTGCCGTATTACTCTGACAATTATCGTATTGGTGACCTAATCAGGAAACATGTTAAGCAAGCACGCACACATGCAACCCTACAAAGGCTGGTTACTGTCATGCGGTCATCCGCAGTATCAATAGTACGGGAGTTTCCCTACTTTACCCTCAATAAAGGAGACAGAAGGGCGGTTGCTTGCACGTTTAGTGAAGCAAATGATCAATATAGCGCATCGTTTCAAACCAAAACGCCTTCCAACAGCCCTGAACCGTCTTGGCGAATGAATTTCTAAAGTCACTGGAATGATCCGCGCCGTTATCCATTTTTCATATCCTACAAGCTCCATTCACCAGCAACGTTTAGCGGCTCAAATAGACAAGTTGCGAGCCCACTGCATAGTCGATAATCTCGTCTTGGCGTATCAGAATTCCAGCGAAACGAGACTGAACCCCTGAGCGTCTGTCAGTCTGTCACATCAAGTCGGACACGAAGCCATCCGTGTCTGTTCACAAGACAGAGAGACTCTGTGGATGCAAGGGTCTTGGAGACGTCTCAGCCTCTTTGAGGAGCTGAGTTGTACCCTTACAGAAGACTAAAAACCCTTGCTTGACTATGCAACGTTGACAACTAGTGGAATTCCTTTGGCAGGGCTGGCAGGCTTTGTGGCGCAAATGCTATCAATAGCCGTACAGTTACACAGGATACTATGGTATTTTAGAAGAAGCATATTACGTGTACCTAACTACCGATCTTGAAATGTGACTGGCGAAGATAATAGAATACGACGATCCTACAGCCTTATTGTCAACTCTATTGCAACGCCAATCTCGTCTAGTCTGGGAACTGCCGATGCTCATCTTGTCCAGATATGCGGCACTACAAGACCCTGACGCTTAACATCTACGTATTGAAACTCCATTCTTTAAGGTCTCTGCTCTTGTCTTCTAAGTGGTCCATCCTTTTTGTAAGCCCTTCACATTCCATTCTCTTCTCTCCCTTGAGTCTTCCACTCAATATGTAGTCAAAGGGAGGCTCATGCAGGTCGGTGCCTTTCAGGTAGCCACGAACATGCACCCGATCACCAACATGTTTAGATACATCTCGACTTTCTCGAATCGAGTGATTTGTGAAAGCCTATTGTGCTTCACCACCGGAGACTATCTCGGCAATGTGATGGTAACGCCGCGTGTCCTTGGGCATATCACAACTCACAGAGCAAAAGCATTGCGTTATCCCGAGAGGTACAAACATACGACCAACACCTGATGGCCAGGAGAAAACGCCGAACACGCCGCAGGATTGGATGTTGCAAAGTCGATATAAAGGGACTCATTGTCACTTGGAAATGCTAAGATCGCTCACTAGTCCAAAATGCTAACCAGAAGCATGCTTATATGCTCCTATTGTCACTCTAGGATATCATTGATATACAACCAGTCGAACCTATATACTACAACATCATAACTACGCCGCTTAACAAAATAAAAAGAAATATGCTTATGAATCCAGGTTTTGTAAGGGCACATATCCCTCATCCTTCTTGACCCGCCTCTTACCAAGCATCTCTCGCATCCAGCCCATGATGCCTCTACCGCTCTTCCATTGAAGACCACCGCGTTGCTCTGCAGCGGCCTCATCCATCCAGCGAGGTCGCTTCCATAACTTGAGCAGAAGACTGCTCACAACAACGCTGACACTACTGCATGCCATGGCGAAACCAGCCATCATGGGATGCATATGGAAACCAATGGGGAGAAAGAAGCCCATGGCGATAGGTAGACCAACAACGTTGTACATGCACGCCCAAGCCAGGTTCAGCTTGATGCGGCGGAAGATACAACGGGTAAGGTCGAGCGCTGATGGGATGTCCATCAGATCTGTTGGACGCATGAGAACCATATCGGCAGCTTCCATTGCAACGTCTGTGCCACTGGCCATTGCGATACCGACATCTGCAGTTGCAAGCGCAGGAGAGTCATTGATACCGTCACCAACCATGGCAACGACCTCGCCTTGTGATTGGATCTGCTTGATGATTTCCTGCTTTTGGTCGGGACTCACGCCAGCGTACACGTTTTCGGGTGGAATTCCGACGGCGGCAGCGACGCTGAGGGCAGTGGAGCGCTGATCACCTGTGACAATGGCGGTCTTGACACCCATCTTGTGGATAACAGAGATGGCAGCAGCTGCACCCTCCTTGATGGAGTCGGCCAAAGCGATATAGCCGCTGTATTTACCATCGATCGCAACAAAGATGTGAGAGGTGCCAGTTGCAGGTCCCTTGCCAGTCTTGCTTGCATCAGAGTCAACACGTTCAGATGCCTCGATGGCATCCTCGGGGACATCAATACCGTTGTTCTGCAGGAAGGCAACGTTACCGATAAGCGCACGATAGCGGCTACGGTCAATGGCTGAGGCAGGCTCGACGAGAGCGTTGATACCCTTACCAACGGTGACCTTGAACTCGCCAACACTTCCTTCGACAACACCATCGACCTCGACATCAAGCTCTTGTCGGGCTCCAGCGAGAATAGCCTTGCCTACAGGGTGCTCACTGCCCATCTCGGAAAGACCAACAATGGTCCACCACAGTCGACGACGCATCTCATTACCGGACCATTCAGCCTCCAGGACTGACTGAACAACACTCATCTTGCCGTGGGTAATAGTACCGGTCTTGTCGAGGACAATCTGTGTCACCTTTGTGGTTCTTTCGAGAGCAGCACCACCCTTGATCAGAATACCATTTTCAGCGCCAATACCGGTACCGACCATAACGGCGGTGGGTGTGGCAAGACCCAGGGCGCAAGGGCAGGCAAAAACAATGACAGAGATGCAAAGCTTAACACAAACCATGATCTTGCCGCCACTTGAATCTTGGAGGAAGATCTTGGGTGGGTTCGGAAGCACGTGGCTAAGCACCATCCAGCAAAGAAACGTGGAGAGGCCGAGAATAAGAATCATGGGGACGAAGTAACCAGCGAGGGTGTCAGCAAGTCGCTGGATAGGCGCACGTGTAGTCTGCGCATCCTGAACAAGCTTGACAATTTGACTGAGCTGAGTATCACGACCAGCCCGAGTGACTCGAAAGTCTACCCGACCATCGCCATTGACTGTTCCGCCAATGACATTGTCGCCTACTCGCTTCAGGACAGGCATCGCCTCGCCAGTAACCATACTCTCATCGACAAAGGTCTCACCTCGAACCAGAACACCGTCGGAGGGGAGCTTATCACCAGGTCGAAGAATGACAATATCGCCTAGCTGTAGAAGCTCGGTAGGAATAGACTTCTCCTCTTGCGCTGAGCCCCCAAGTCTAGGGGTCTTTGGGGTACTGGGATCCTTGTCCCATGCTTCGGCGGCCTTCTCGGCAGCGATTGGGTCAACATAGATGGTAGCCATAGATGGTGCAAGAGACATCAGACGCGAAAGGGCCTTGGAGGTTTGACCCTTGGCATTGCTTTCGAGGTAGCGACCCAGGGTGACGAAGGTGAGAAGCATAGTACTGGTATCGAAGATAGTGCTGGGCCTACTGTGGGGAGGCATTATTAATGAGACCAGCATTGTCAGAACGCTGAAAAAGAAGGCGCAAGATGTACCAAGGGTAACAAGAACATCCATGGTCGGGGAACGGTGCTTAAGTGACTTCCATGCCGAAATGTAAAATCGCTTTCCAATGCCAAATTGAACAGGTATCGTGAGGACCAAACAGATAACATCACCAAGAAACAGTCCAGGAACCAACTCAAGCTTTCCGAAATCAAGAGACGGTGCGCACATAGGTAAAATCATGCCGAGAATAAAAACGGGGATGGCGAAAGCCAATGAAGTTCGAAAGGCCGTTCGCCATTCGCCAATCTCTCTCGTCTTCGCGAGAGATTCGAGCTGAGCATTGTTGTCCTGGCTGTCGGCGACGAGCGCATTGTAACCCTGGGCCTCGACGGCCTCAACAATGGCACGCAGACCGATGACATTGGACTGATGAGTGACGGTAAGGCGCGAAGAAGCAAGGCTTAACGAAACTGAATCGACACCATGCACGGCAGCCAACGCAGCCTCCAAATTCTCTGCTGCGGACGCATCGGGCACGCCATAGACTTTGAATTGTGATGTAGACGATGATGCGCTTTGGTGAACAGTTGCGGCCTGAGTAGAAAGAACTTCGGCATCGAACCCACGGTCGTCGATTATTTCTGCTATTTGTTCGGGGGAGAGCTTGGTGACGTCGTGTGTAATAACGGCTCTTTCCGCGAGTAGGCTGATGTTGAATTTCAAGACGCCATCTACGCCCTTGAATCCACCCTCGACAGCTGAGGTACAAGCACCACATGTCATGCCCTCGATGGCAACGGTCGTTACGGCGACGTTTCCAACGCTTCCAGCGTCCTTCCCAGACTTGTCGGCTGCTACCTTGCCAGAATCAACAACTGTAGCATCGAAACCGCGGTCCTCGATGATTTCGGCAATCTGCTCAGCTGTAAGGAGATCGGGATCGTGTTCAATAACGGCTCTTTCGGAGAGCAAGGAAATGCTGAAGGTCTTAATGCCGGGAACGTCCTTGAATCCACCCTCAACAGCGGATGTGCAGGCGCCACATGTCATGCCCTCGATGGCAACAGTGGTCGTAACAAAATCATTTTCGTCGTCGTAAAGAGTCTCGTTGAAACGCTTGCCCACAGGGCTGGGAAGGTCGGTGGCGAGCACCTCGGCGTCGAATCCTCGGTCTTCAATGATTTCTTTAATGTCGTCGGCGGAGATTACTTGGGGGTCGTGCATGATGACTGCGCGTTCCATAACCAAACTGACTGAGACGTTTCCAACACCATCAACACCCTTGAAGCCAGCTTCAACAGCAGAAGTACATGCGCCGCAACTGTAGAGGAACGAGAGTCAGTATTATATCCTTGTTCATGGTCCGTACGCATCTTGTAAATTAGAGCCGCAGAAGCCGAGCAAGGCCGCATAGCTGGGTCTCGGTTTGCCCGGGATGAGTTCAAGATAGGGCTTCATGTATACTCACGTCATGCCATCCACGCGAAGTGTCGTTGTAGAGAAATGGGCGCCGGCGCCTGGGCTTCTGGGGACGGAGAGTGCGACATTGTCCGTGTCCTTGGGAGGGACTTTAATATAGGCGGGAGCCATGGCGACTGGCTATGGCTCGTGAGCCTCGTCTCGAGGATCGTGAATATTTCGTGAGCCGATCCAGAAGCTGATGTTTGTTGAAGGTTGTAAACCGCAGTAGAGGGCGGGAAGCACGGCACTTGGGTCTTGGTCTCACTCTCGCGGTTAGACTGGTCTGGTGGTTGGTTCGGTTGCTAATAATGGAATGAACGGTACGGTTCTCTAGTTGGATCGACCAGCCACAACCATCTCTCAAGTTCGTATAATATTGAGAGTTGTAAAATAAAGCGAGCGGCAGCTCGACAGAATGAAACGAAACGAAGAAGAAGAGATAAGGATACTGTTAAAAGCTGAAAAAGGAAATCGGAGGCAACAGGACCGGAAGGTGACAGTAGCAGCTGATGGATGCTGGTTGATAGTGAATGCGCCACTAAGACCAAGAAAACCAAGAAGACCGGCTTCAATCAATGAAGATAAAGTAGGTGGATTGCTTGCTTGGTCTTTCGTATTCCGATGTTATTCAGACGAAAGAAAGGGAATGGAAATGAACTACCACTTGGGTACGAGAAGATAATAATAAAAAAGACACCAGTGCCAGATCAAAAGGACATGACATGAGTAAGAATTCCACAACGACGGAGTCTCGGTGATTTATCTATCTTTCAAGGATTCAAGGATTCAAGGATTCGCTCACAGATTCAGGGGAAGATATGGAAACACTCAGTCTGCTATTAGTTAGCGAGAGGAAACACCTTGAAAACTTGCGCAAAACCAAAGAACAGAACATCCGGAACACTTCTTGGCTCAGCGGCTGCAACGGTCAGATTCCAGTTTGGGGTCGGTTTCCGGAAGCACCCAAGTCGCCAATAGCAACTCTCGTTGGTGGGATTTTCTCCAAGCTGCGACTGATCAAGCACCAGAAATTCTTGCTTGCAGGGATGTTTCACCAGAGAAGGGTCCCCGACAAGATGAATAGGGACGGGAGCTTGGGGCCAAAAGTGCTGAAACCTGAGACACTGGCAGGACTAGGGGCAGACAACGCTCCGCTCTCAAAGGAACGGAACCTACCCAATTGTCACTTGAAAGAATCCATGGATCATTGAGTGAGATCCGTGCAAACACAGCCTTGTTGAGGCTTACGGATAGTTACACTCAAATCTTTATTCATGTTCCTCATCTTCTTTCTCATCTCATCTTACACGGGTCAAAACCCTGATCAGCTCAGCTGGCCCTTCTAATAGCGCCTCTCGTGTTCTTAAAGGTGCAAGCGTCGATCCCTTTAGGAACGCAACCATCCAACACTAGACTGTCCAACCAGCTTTCGTCTTGAGAACCCAATCTTAAGACTAGGCGATTCAACGACTTCAGCTTGTCGAGGAACTTGATACGATGTCGCTTGCTGTTTCTTCGAGTTGCCGATTGCATCTTTGTCATAATCTTCATCTAACTTCCTGATATAATTATCAGCCACTTTGCATATCCAGGTAGCCATCTTACTGTTGTAAGGCGTGATTCATTGTGAAATGCACAACTCGGGCTTCACTGGCCTCATAAAGTGACCACAGACTGTAAGACTGCATATACCAAAGTACCTAACCCACCTTAAATCCTAAGGTAGCTACTGCTTTTGGT
>QHHJ01000051.1:0-122559 GCA_004367495.1 Fusarium scirpi
AAAAAGCCCTTTGAACTACCAATTAAACAGTCTACTGCTTGTAGGGCGCAGCTTCTAGGCGAGCGCAGGAAACCCCTTATTCAAGTTACTTCAATCGTCTCAATGTGGGGCCGATGCCGGCTGACATCTTGGCTCTTAGGCCTAGTGTGATAGGCCACTTTAAGGCTGTGCCGCAATCAGATATTCCCTTTTCTGTTGCTCTAGCCGCCATCTCCCTTCATAATTGTTGATTCTACAAGGATTGTATCAGTGGGGTAGTGCTGCGAGACCTGCAGGTCAACAAGGGGAATATCCTTTGATCGTACATTTATGGTTGTTGGTTATACGTCCATATTAGGAAGGCAGTGCGACAAGAACGTGGGGTCCGAATTTGGCTTAAATGCGTCAAACTCGCCGCTTGGTTTCTACATAGCAAAATTATGCGCTTTTATATATATACCTCACGACTTACGCCTCGGAAAAAACCTTATCTACCAAAATAATACAAAGCGATGATGGAATCATCAACCTCGCCCGAGAATGTGCGACTAATGTCAACGGTCGACACCAAGAAGCAGGTATCACCAGATGTGTCACTAGCAGACCCCGAGAAGGAGAAACCTCTTCCCGCCCTGAAGGAATGCTCACCCACATGGTTTTGGCGAGTCGGGGTGCACCTGTTACTGGTTGTGGTTCCTATCGCTTATCTTGGTAAATTAAACAGCATTGGTCCCGGTCCTTCGAAGCTAACCTTCTTCCAGTAATACTTGGAATTGTTGGACATCTCAACGGTCAGGTACAAAGCTCGTTTGGGGACGATATACTGGAGGTTCTCCAATTGGCTTCTACTCTCTGGCCCATTTCTTTTGCTGCCGTTCTCGGCCCATTCCTCAAAACACTGGCTCTCTTCCAGGCCGAAAGAGGTGCTACCGTTGGATCACTGGAATTCCTGCTCACTGGCCAGACAACTGTGGCAGCGTTCAAGAATCTCTTCACCTTACAATACATCAGATTCTGGACGGTAGGAATTGCAGCAGTTTGGTGTCTTAGTCCACTGGGCGGCCAAGCGATAGTACGCTCCCTAACCCTGGAGAAAAACACGGAAACTACCGGGATACCCGCCAAACATTACTTTTGCCAGGTGCCACTCAGGTACTTCACTCACTTCAATCTGCCTGGGGGAAACTACACGGGCGACAGCAGCGCATTTGGATCTGGCAGTACCACCCAATACTCAATCCCCGACTTCCGAAGAGTGGTCATGTCCGCATTATCGAGACCCGATATACTAGTATCGCATGCTAACCAGTCCAACCTTGGATTCGATGAAGCTGTTTCGGGAATAGGCGGATACCCTCAGGCGGCTCGACTTGGTAGGCAGGATATGTGGGACAATGTCCGCATCCCCTTCATGGAATACCTCGATGGTTATGATTCCAGGAATCCAACTGTGTGGACACCAGTTCCACAGGACAAAGTCACTCCCTTTTCCTCCTTCATCGGAGTCCCCATACGTGGGGGCTCTCGTCCACGGGCAGGTAATTCGAGTATGGTGTTGCATACTCGTTATCATTCCTTGCAATGCGGCAATCATATCAATGGAACGGAGTGGATGCGGGCCGAGAAATATCCCCCAGTCTACTTTCACCAAGACATCCTCAACGCCACTGAAGCCTTTGGTGCTCCAGAGCATTGGACCCAATTCACATACGGGCGCGACACTGGGATGAAGCCAAGTCTGTTTCTAGATGTCGTGAAGAAAAGCGAAATAGGCGCTCAATTCCATGGCCACGAGTGGCCGGAGCCGTTTCAGCTACAGCTACTTGTTGGCGGAAAATGCAACGGAAAACAGAGCCAGTATACCGGTATTCGTTTTTGCAACGTCAGCACGTCCTACGTGGACGTTGGTGTCGAATGTACAAGGTTGGACGACAACAGCGACCTTACATGCCAAGCTACAAAGGTCCGACGAAGTAAAGTCAGGGAGTTCTCCTCGAACCATTCTGACTTAACTGAATACCAGATTGCGGGCGGAATATCGTTTGAGATGCCGTCTATTACGGCGACTTACGCTTCCGCTATTCCTAGTCTGTTGGAGAGATACATAATGAACCCTCCTACTGCTTTTAAATTGGGAAACGATCCTATCAAATACATGTTTGGAGCTTGTTACAAAGACCTATCTCAACGGGACTTTGAGGCCAGACTTGCCACAGCGCTCAACACCTTTACCATGGCGGCATATAATTACACTGTTCTGATAGGGTCCGACGGTACAAGCCTCAGTCCGCGCGATGATATGTGGCAAGACTTTGAAGCTACCTGGACAGAGTACACAGAGCCTGTGTATACTCTAAATATAGCATGGTTCTCCATATCGATTACGTCAACGCTAATTCTACTAGCTTGCACTGCTGCCAATGCAGTTATTCGACATCTAATTATAGCACCGGACTTCTTAGGTAGTGTTGATGGGCTCATACGGGATTGTCCTTACGTAAAGATTGAAAATGAGTCTTCGGATGTTAGCAGTGGTGTAAGCTCACAGGATCGGATCAAGTTTACAAAGGACATCCGGGTACAGATACAGGATGTTCAGCCAGATGAGAGCATGGGGAAGATTGCACTTACATCGGATGTACGGAGCTCGAGACTTGATTGGAAGCGAGTATACATCAACTAACTTCGTGCGGACTAACGCTGCTAGCTTAAAGGTATCGTATGGGTTCAGAGATAGAAGTGAAATCCAGATCTAGCACATAGACTTGTTCGGTTTTAACCTACTACTCTGATAGTAAAATAGCGCAACAGACACCTTTCGGCTAGACTCTGACTCCGTGGATTACTAAATAAGTCTCCTCGTGGTTCTGGTCGCAACAGCCTTTATTACTATTGGATTAGTTTAAACCGTCAAAAGCTTCATTGCTCAAGTAAAGTTATTCATCTGCCACCATATCTCGACCAGTGTAGTAATGTAACTCTAACGTGATTCCGTTACCTGTGGTTTGCTTTCTGGAACCTCGCTAATTGTAACTATCCCATTTTCAGAAGCATATTTAGAAGCACTCTTTTGCCTTCGCTTCTTTGAGCAGCAACAGCAGTACCTATATCGCAAATTAGTGTTGGCTCATATTTACGCAATTATTTATTTTGAATCAGACGTACCCTAACCCAGCGGCAAACAACAAACCTACTGTCCCACATCCAGCGCCGATACCTATTTTCTGACCTTTTGTCAGGTCTTGATTCGTTAGTAAGCACGAGGAGGGAAAGTTGTTGGGCGAAGAAATAGCTAACCTGCTATTAGTCTTGATCCACTATCTTTGTCTGGAGGGACATCTGAATTGTCAGGAGGGACTGGTCCAAATGTTGGTTCAGGAGCAGCAGTTGAAGGCAGAATTGTAAAATCTGCTGTTCGATCAACGGTTATAGTAGTGGGTTGCCCAGCACACGAATATGATGTCTTGGGCTCTCCTGGCCATAGTACAGTAGCGCAGAAGGGTCTTGTCCCAACACTAATAACAGAGTTAATGTAACCTCAAGTTCAGGGTTGCCGTTAGATACTCACCAGGACAGTATCCGCGGGTTAGTCGTCCTTGATCCCACAGTGGCCCTTCCATCATAACAGCCAGTATATATATCGCAATCACCCTCCGCGTAGCAGCATCCAACATATCCGACCGACTTGCTCCTCAGGGAGGTGCAAGTGCCAAAGCCAGCACAAGTGAAAGGCTTATCTATTGTCCCTGTCAGCAAATGAAACGCAAGGTAAATGGATGTTAGGCCTTACCATTGACATATGCACAGGTGTCGGAACCAAGCTCTTGTCTCTTGACCTTTAACAGATCGATCGGGCCTGGGGTGGGTGGTTCGGTGATACGAGGTGCGGTCTTGAGACACCGTGATACAGAAGTGTCGGCGATACGGTTGATGGAGGCAGGCTTAGACTCCACAAATGTCACAAGGCACACAAGAGCAGTAACCAAGGATATTTTATACATGGCTTAATGACTCTGCATGCTTCGAACCCTAGTGTTGCGGGAGGGAATCTGCAAGGGTTTATTGCGGGGAAGCGAAGGTGACGAGGTTTGATCGGCCGTGGTGAAAGGGAAGGGACTCAGCATCAGGTGCCGGGAATTCTCATGTTAATATCGACTGTGAGCTTCCTTGAAAATGGCAGAACGATTGATCAGTCTGCCTTCGCCCGACTGCTAGCGAGCTGTAAAGAAGTGGCTTACACTACTGCTATGTTTCCTGATTGTCATTGGCAATGTCAAGTCAAGGCTGACTTGGAGGCGTATTCTCCAGGGCTAGAATGCCTTGTGGCTTTCGAACTAACCAATATATTTGCGCTCAATTGGATAGTCTAAGAGGCGTGGTGAAATGTGGCTTGACCCTCAACGCATCATTTCGCCATCATGTCTCAGCTGAACAATGGTGGCTTCAGAGGGGCCGACTACGCGTTCCATACTTAAATTGAAGCATTGAGACGCACATTCAGATCAGAGGAAATATCAACATCGGAGCCATGGCTGCAACACCTAACTGCACCAAGTTGATGTCGCTGGGCGACTTCAACAAATACATCGAACAGCTGAGAGTCGAAACCAACTTTGACACGAATAACCTTACTCTATGCCGAGAGGACATTTGCAGTGCGATTTGGGGCACTGGGAATCCCGACATCTCGGGTATCGGAGTACGCAAAACCATACCCTGGAACTTTACTTACTTTACATCGGCTTACTCATAATAATAGATCGCGGTTGGTTATATCATGGAGATAACCCTTGGCTTCGGTCTCGCGGTAGCAGTCATGGCTACACGAACGAAAGACGGCCGAAGATGGGCATTCCTACGGTTTGTGGCGTCAGCTGGCTTAGAGGCATTCTTCGACTTTGCCATCTACTTTGCCCTCTCAATACTAATCGCCACCATCGTCGTGCTGGTCAACAAGGACTTTGGCGTAACGACTTCCGAATTCGGTGCCTGTGAAGCAGAAATTGCGCTGGCCATGTCAGTTGCCTGCGTATTGCCTCTAGTCTATCCGGTCGGATTGCTTCCCGCCCAGTCATCGCATCCCGAACACTCACATGAATCAGCATCCGACAGGAGCCGTGAGAGCAAAAGGGACTCACACCATTTCCGCTTGCTTCTGTTCACTCTGTTGACTGTCTTGTTCTTTTATCCGTTCGTTTCTCAAGCAATACACAACTGGGCTCCATCACGTATCGGCGAAGGTAAAGGTCCTGGGGGAGGAACAGTAGTAACGAACGCAGAATTCCGAAGGGTTAAGGAATTGTGTTTTGGTAATGTCAGGTACCTTGCTTTCTGGGAATCCCAACTGCTTGCAGCAACAGAGATGGCGTCTTCTCTGCTTATCTATCTCTTCTTGCTTTGGCACCTAATCACCGCACACATCCAGAGGATGAAATTCGACGAAGAAGATATAAGCGGGCTCACTGGTGGATTTTTGCTGATTATCAAACGAATTGAGAGTGTATGGAAAAGGTCCAAACCTCTGATGGCACTCTGCCTTTTGCTCCCAGCTGCCTTGGATGGTATTTTACTATATTGTATCTTCCGTCTCCGACATATCCAAGCACAAATGGCGCAGGGACTGGGTGGAAAGTATGCTGGCAACGAATGGGGATTTGGGCAGATTGTTAGCATTGTTATGTTTGTACCTGTGTCGGTGGACATGGCGTTTACAGGTTGGACATATCGTATATTAGTCTTACCATAGTGAAAGTAGTGCGATAGCCTGTTGATAAAATTCTGTTGGTCTAATAATGGAATTGCCTGGCAGATGGAGGATTCTCTGAGATATGACTATCTAATTACGTTGGAACAAGTAGGCAGTCTGGGCCCAAGATGCTATTACCTAAAGCAACATTAACGCTACTTGAAGCATCCGGCTACGTATATCTTCTGCACCTGACCCGAAAGCGTAGCAGCCAAAGGCACACAGACGTATGGTGAGAGATTTAAAATGCCTGGTATGGAATGGCTATTGGTCGTCTGCTGTCTTGTTATCATTCGATACACTCGTTCAAATGGTCCAAGTGCATAGAATCAATAGTGTGAGTGCCAGTCCTGAGTGTGTGTTGCATCAATTTAAAAGAGCTTTCAGCCAGCCTCATCTCTTCGGCTTGGGAAAAAGCCGCCTCAGACATGAAGATCACTACTTTATTCTCCATCTGACAAAAGGCCCGTGTATTCCGGGCTCAGTACCATGCATGATGACGCTGACAGCTGAGGTTTAGAATGACACCTGCTCTTTTAGGTTGCCAAGACGTCAAAGAATGTTATCAATCACAGCTGAAAAGGATATTCAGTACGGCTGATCATCTTTCTGGGGGTGCAACAGTTCCTTGTTCGTCCGTCCGACTGAGTGATACGTAAAGATTAGACATCCTACATGATTTACTACAGGGATCTACTACAGGGTTATATTATTGGTCTTCGCCTCCATATTTGATTGGTAGTCTAATGGAGGGTCGGGTGAGGCGTATCAGGGATAATCGGACTGCGGGCAATTTATTACGCATGGGCTCCACTTGATCTGCATCTTTTGGGACCGTTGTTAGAACGGTCTTCAGATGTGTTGACGATGATGTTTATTGCATCTAGCGATAGGTAAGTGGCTGATTCTATCTTGAGGAAAGGAGCATTAGATGTGTTGTACGTGACACATGGTGAGATCATTCTTCCTACAATGTGTATCAGCATGCGTTTGTGTCGTTATCCTGAGTGCATCTGCCGGGTCGCCGACCAGAGAAGGAAATTCTGATGAGTATCTTGGTTCTCTCTACATTCCTTTGTGGTAGTACTTCCAACTTCTACAAACTAGCACCAGTAACTGGCTTACATGTGACTATGACGTACCTAAATTAAGTCGACAAGTTTTAAGTCCTAATCACTATAAGAGGGCAGGGAACTCCAAGCGCTGAGTGTCCTTTCAAACCAACTAAAGCAACAATCCTACTATCTTAATCAGTTCAACCAATTCAATCATCCCTAAGAATGTCCACTTCGTCTCTTGTTCCCTTTGCAATTCCAGATGAGGTCCGAGAGCACCTCGGTGATGAATCTGATCTTTATTAGTTTACGTCCCTAATCTCACCGCTTATACTGACACGACGATGTAGTCGAAGCTATGGTTCGACGCTGAAAGTTCAGAGGCAGACAACAATCCTCGATTTGAAGCTTTCGGTGCAGCATCTGTAGCTGACGGCACTTCAGCCGTAGAGAACCAGTACACCTTTGTTAGCAAGCAACGGCGAGATGCCATTGTGCGGGGTGACTACAACCTTCTCAACAAACTCAAAAACCAAACACACCATGATCTCAAGGCCAACATCGAGACCATCAGCAAGAATCGTGGGAAAGCTTTTCTCGAGGCTCTTAACAAGTCAGACGGAAAGCATTACCACATCTGCCCCAGCAAGGATGGCTACATATGGCTTATGCCCCAGAAGGTAGAAACTGAGAAGCTATCCGACGGCAAAATCAACACACGTGCCACTGTTTCGGGGGAGAGCTTTTCCAAGAACACCAATTTCATGGGGATGTCCATCCAATCTTGGAGCAGCATCCCCGGAGTTATTACCAACACTGCCGTCAGCTTCATTGTTTCGAGCGTAGTTGGCAATTTTGTCGCGAATCGCGTCGCGGGTATGATATACAGCAAGGCTCTCCAAGCTGCCGTTACGGCAGCTGAGGGTGAGGCTGTGGCCGGTGGATGGGTGATCCGAGCAGTCGCAGCCAAGTTCGTCGGTGCTGTTGCGGGTAGTCTTGTCATGGTCGTGGCCTATCTGGTTGTCGTGTTTATAATTGACTTTATACACAGGAGCTAAGGCTTGAGTGTGAATATTTACAACTTCAGCGATTCTACCAGTTGGGTGGTCAACGACTGGTACAGCGATAACAGCAAGATCGATGACACGAGCGGTACAGAAAAAGTCATGACCAATCTGGACAAAGTCAGCAGTATGTCTTTGGATTACCTTTTAGTCTCTCTTCATGGTAAACGTGTTTATTGAGGCAACGATACTCAAACCTTTTCAACAACTCCTAACTGGTACCCAGAAAATATCAAGGGGGGCCCCGATGGATTTTCGTCGATCGAGCTAGTCGACAATGCAGCTACCTTTGCAACATACACTTACGGCAACGGTAATTGTAAATCCAAATTAATTGAGCATTGACTAACTTATGTATCCTGATAGTCAATGGATGCAAGGTCTCGGTGTTTGCATGCGAGTACAGAATTCGGTAGACCCAAGCATTGGTGAGACTCCCTACACCTATAGGTTCTATACGCACCTATATTTACTCTTCTAGGGTTTTACTTGAAATATGTTGTCCATAGCTATGAGCGCAATGACATAGGTCTGCAAGGAAATATCAATGATGCGATGAAGGACTACTATCACAAAGGCTGGGCACCTGCTGGCTCCTATGTGGTGGAAACCAAGATCGACAAAACAGACATTCAGGGGATCACCGGTGCACTCTCGCACGAAGAGTCACACTGGTACAACTTTGATGTACATATTGGTGTAAAGCCGGAGGGCTCTTGAGAGCTTAGCTTCTTTAGTCTTTTCAGTCTTTTCAGTCTTTTCAGCCTATGGCTCGTCTCAGGATGTATTGTTTAAGACTTTGCACTATTATCGGGGCCAGCTACATATGTAACTCAACGACATGAAATTGGTCGGAGGGTATTAGTTGACTGCTGTGGATGCTAACGAAAACGGGTTTTCTCTTCTTCATCTGTCATAGGAGATTAGTAAGAACTAGCTAGTTGACAGAATTGTGTTGATCTATTAATGGGGCAATTGCTTGGCAGAAGCAGGACTACTTTGAGATATGACTGACCAATAACGATTCAACAAGTGTGAAATTTGTGCCTCAACCGCAAGGGACCAACCGTGCGTTTGTGATATGGTTGTCTCGGCGAGGCCGGAATTCGCCCATATGTGACATCTGGCTGATCCCTCCTGTTTCGCTAAACACGAGGTTCTCCTTACTAAATCTACCGAGTACCGTGATGTTATTTCAGTAAACCAGAAATGATCTAGTCACTCGCTCTTCATACCGGACAAATGCTCGCTTACCTGTCGCCTATCGGATTAGAATCTAACCTATACTGCAAATATGTCGCCCGAGCGGGGTTGCTCCCACGTCGAGAATTCTACTCAATCCTCATCACTTCGCGGCCGTATTTCCGAGTTGGTCGACAAAAGGATTGGAGATTCTGACCCCAAAGATACATTTATTCAACATGTCTGGTCTGAGGTAGAGGATGAATACCAGAAGATGGCAGACGAGCTGGCAATAATTTGTAAAGAAGAGCTTACTCGTCGCGATGTCCCAGCAGCGGTCGAAAGTCGAGTCAAGTCACGCGCCTCAATCACTAGATCCCTCGACAGACGAGAGATTTATCGGCAAAAGCGGGGTGGGGGATTGTACAAGGATATTCATGAGATCCTCCACGACCTGCATGACTTGGTAGGTATTCGCATTATTGTCGATTACCTTGACCATCTTGAGGCTGTTTCTGAGTTTGTCACTGGCACGTTCCATCAAGAAAGAGAACCTAATATCTTCTCTGCAAGTCGAAAGGTTGGCCAGTCATGGGACACCTGGTTCGGAGCTTATGAGTGTAAAAGTCACCATATTAGTGCCAAGTATACTGAGGATATCCCATTGAGCTATTACAATGCGGTCATATTTGAGATCCAGATCGCAAGTCTCCCCGCCGACTTGTATAACAAGATTGCCCACCCGTTACTGTACAAGGGAGAAGCTGGGGAGCTATCACAAGGTGACGAAATTATCATTGACCTCACCAAAGTCCTTGCTTTCAACTACTCTCTCTGCACCTACTACAAGAAACATAAGCTCGAGGGAAAGGCCATCGCTACGTACGAGATGGAACTCATGCAGAAGGTCTCGTCAGCCTCCGAAGGGCCAGAATTTGAATACAGTATAGGTCGCTTAGCAGAAAGGATTTTAGGTGTCGCTGGAACAGATACCAAGGGCAAATTGATTCCGAGGTAGACATTCGAACTGGTCCTTGAAAGCCTTCTCAACCAGGACATTCAGAACAATATTGGGCAGTGTCTTGTCGACAAACTGAGGTACGGCAGTCCATCTTGCTAAGTTTTGACCACATATCTGACTGAAGCTACAGGCGGGAGATCCAAGACATAGGGCGACCTCGCATTGAGCTTCCTGCTTTTGTCAAAGCACGTTTCGACAGCTAAGACGTCTTCCAAAGCCCAGTATGCCAGGAGGGTACACAGACTCGGGCTATCGAATACATACACAACTGGGTTGGAAACGGCAAGGAGCCGTTGCTCTGGATCTGCAGCCATGCTGGAAGTGGAAAGTCTACTCTGGCACGGACAATAGCCAGAGACCTAATCGAAACTGGTCAAATTGCCGCTGGGTACTTCTTTAGACGAGGCGACGTAGGTCGGAACCATATATCTCATGTGATTCCCACCATCGTGGCCCAGCTCCTATGCACGATTCTTCATTTTGAACCTTGCCTAAGGGCTTCCGTCGGCGCTTGCAAGAATGTGCACTTCGAAACCATGCGCCTCGATGAACAGTTCAAGGTGCTTCTCAATAACCTCCTGTCACAAGTTGGCCATATTCCTTCTACCAAAGTTATCATCATCGACGCACTCGATGAATGCGTTGATCTCGTTCAGGTGGATAGGATGGTCGATCTTTTAGCCAGCTTAAAGAAGTTGAGTATGGTGCAGTTCCGTCTTTTGGTAACTAGCCGTGACGAGGATCCAATACGTGCAGCAATTGTACGCCAGACGCACGAAAGGCTACAGCTAGCCACTACCTACCACGACGGCAATATCTCCGACATTGAGTCCAATCTGAGGGTTGGATTCCAAAGAATCAGGAAAGAAGCAAGAACTGAGGCGACATGGCCAACAGAAGAGCAGTTCCGAGAGATGATACACCGTTCCACCAGCCCCTCCCCACTGTTCATCTATGCAATAACCCTTTTCCGGTTTTTGGGTGATTGGACACGACTCCAAATTGCAAAGAAACGCCTAAAAAGCTGGATTGAGAAAAGGGTTCATACAGAGTTTACTACACGACAGTCTTCGAGAATCTGGACCCGGATCTTGGACCTGGGAGTTCAGAAAGCCTAATGGAGGACGAAAAGGACAGTGTTCGAATTATCGTAGGTGCTATTGCTGTTGCAGTCAAACCACTCTCTATCAACTCCCCTGCTGATATTCTAGGGCTTGACTTGGGTGTATTAGACCTTCTAAAGTCTTGTCGTACCGTGTTATAGGTTCCCGTGAACAACCATGATCCGGTCCAGATTCTGCACAAGTAATTCAGCAATTTCCTGTTAAGGCATATAAAGTATATATATATTTAGCCAGTGTAAGTATAGTAATACGACTTATTACTAGCTTTTATATAGTTTTATACTAGAGCTTAAAGGCTACTAATATAGAGTACTTAGTAGCCCTATGGATCGCTTATTAAAGTCCTTTTAATTAACAGAGCAGTTTCAGTTGGAGCTTATAAGACAATTTTATTTTAATATATCTAGCCCCTTTAATAACGGTAGTACCTCGCATTTGCAATATGATGTAGGGAAAACTCAGACCCACTTCAACATATGCTGAGACAAAAACCTACACCGAGGCATCCAGTGTTGCTAATGTTCCTAGTAAGTAATATATCTATTGCCTTCAAAGGATGGGCCTTACCATTGCAAATTTGTCAATCTGTTGCCGAAAATCTTAGGGAAAGGTAATCGATTTCCCAGCCTGCACTTCCCTCACAACCAATAAGGCGACCGTCCGCAACATTTGGGTGAAGCGTGCCATCATCCTTCCCAACGGTCCAAATCTTTCCAGAGTTTGTACGGATGGTGAACTGGACAACACGCCATCCTGCGCGTACGTCCCAGACAGCAGTCTCGCCTGCGCCAAATGTATAGGTTGAAGAGGTGTCTGTATCTACCGGGTGGTTGTATATCTTCTGCTCTTCCCCATTTTCCCAGTTGAGCTGGATGCCTTTTAAGACCCAAAAGCCATCAGCATCGCCAGATCCCCACCCAGCCCATACTGTTATGGACTTGACAGTATCTTCATCATCCTTGGGGTAAAGAGAAAAGGGATGGTTGGTGTCTCTTCCAAAAAACTGAGTCTGCTCTTGAGGCATCTTGATAGAAGGAAGGAAAGATGTTTTAAAACTGTTAGAGATGCTAATTTGTAAAAAGGGTTGTGCTGTGTAAAGATTGCCGACCTAAGGAAGCGGCCCTAGGTTTATATATTCAATTCCCTCTAAACTTTGTATTGTAGTCTTATTGCCTTGGATAATGTACTGATTACTGCTTCCCCTCACTTCAAATACCACTCTCTCTACTGAAAGTAAGCTGCCTTAGAAGTCTAAGACATATTTTATTTTTTCAAGGCGTTATACAGATTTACATCTCGAATTAGCTGTGCCGTTCTAAAGGTAGGAAATGATCGACATACTTCATCAAGATTTAATGTGCTTACTGCTTTATGGAAAGCCACAAATTCCAAGTTATATGTCGTAGGTAGTTCAGCTCCTCAGACCTCCCTGCCGCCTACCGGTACATATAGAAGGCCTCAAACAATAATTCCCCTTTAGACAAGCTACATCACCTTGCAGCCAGCTATAAACATTTCAAAGCAATGTAAAGATAAGTCTTTGAGTATTAAAACCTCTCATTCACTGTAAGACTTCTTAAACTCTGACCTTCCCATACTATAGCAATGTTAGCAGCAGAAGCTGTACTAGCAATTAAAGCCATTCTAGTAATACTAATTAACCTGAAGGGACTAATTGTTCTATAGAGAGGGATCGGCACTAGGAACAGATTAGCGGTGAGTAAAAAGATTAAGAGTGGGGGGCCTCAAACATTTCTTCAGCTGTATTGAACCCCTGTTCATGCGTAACATTATGGCTTTATTGCTAGGCTTTACTTGGTAGGTGTCTATCTTAAGGGTAAGCTGGATGTGCATGCACATTGACTGATGTGGTGCGGATTGTAGGCTGCACCGTCATAGCTTGCAGTGTAAAGTGTATTTGCGTCGGTGCTTTCCATACTTTCGTGGGCCGATGGCTACGCCACTGTTTCTCGGTCTGACCGAAGGAGCCGTCCCTCCCGCCTTTACCATTTTCACTTCTGGTACAAACGTCGAGAGCACCCTGAACGTGTTCCACGCAAGTCTCTAGAAGCGGTTTCCCTCAGATCATGAATGCTCGCTCTCATCATCCTCGGCCTAGGCCGCGCCAATCTTACTGTTACCGTTAGGTTGTAGTGTGGCAGTTTTCTTCTATTGTCATGAACCGCTTTAGCTACAATGCTTGTCGGACTGCCTGATGGTGTTTTCAACCTGCCAAACAAGTCCTCTGGACCTTTCATGTCATATCTCATTAACGGTAAGTTCAGCTGAAAATGTATCTCCCTCTTCATGAGCTGCATACCCCTTCTGGGTACTATGTTGCTTACGACGCTGCCTGGATTGCACCCTTGCGCATCGTTGCATCAACTTGGATAGCCATTTCCGTCACTAGCTTGCTCAATGGCTGCTCAGCCCTTATGGCTAGCAACGTGGTGGGAAACAAGAAGAAGTCTCTGACCAAGCCAATGACCCTTCAAGGAGACTGTTTGGTAGAAGCAGCCGCCATCTCACCAGATGACCATTACTTTGTATCTCAATGTCACTCAAGAGGTGAACTATGGATTGGAGCAAAGTCGACATCGTTTCGTCTTTGTGCTCTAGAGGTTGTAACCAAATATCTGTCACTTGATTCTCATCCATGCATGTGACTTAATGCTTTACCTTCAAGAAATCATCGGTTTGGGCTGGTTGGGATCTGGGAGAACCCTATTACCAATCTGCTTCTTTTCCTTCGCAACAACGTTCTCTTTAGTCTCCCGATCAACACCCAACCACAGAAGATCTGGCCTACTGTAGTGACCAACAATATCTAGAAATCCCCTCGTAGCCACAACCTTGCTAAGATCAAGGTCAGCATAAACAATACCCTCAGTGTTAGCCTTGCCATCGCCCAGAGGCTCAGTCAAACGCCGACCATCGGGTCCGACTACACAAGTATGTCCACCGCCCGGCTGTCGACATTGCAGCCCATCCTGCGTCTTCAACACATCGATACCTTTCTGAGTACACACAGATGTACAGTGAAGGACATAAGAAGTACTCTCGATAGCATACGTCTGAGACAAATTCTGACAGCCTTCTGCAGTCATGCTCCATAAGCCAGGATGGTCGACACCCGTAGTAGGGTCAATTGGTGGCCACATGGAGATATGAATGACTTCCCCCTGTGAGATACTGTGGTATTTGAGAAGCGGTTGCGTGTGCTCCCAGCATGCAAGACATCCGACCTTGATCTTACCATGATCCGGGCCGAAGTCCACCTCAACGACATTATTCAAGTCAGAGTTTGTTCCATCGCCAAACACGGTACGTTCCATGTGAGTCGGCTTGATCTTGCGACGGTGAAGCAGCACCTCGCCCTCTGGTGAGATGATAGCCTGCGAGATATAAATGCTATGCGAAGGACTCTTCTCAGAGAACCCAAGAACAACAGCAATTGAGTTCTCCTTCGCGGCATTTTTGACCGCCTCTATAGCATCAGACTCAATTGAAACGGAGTTGTATATGTATCGCGTTTGAAGTTCGAAATCGACCGACCGAGCCCTATGCCGCGATTAGTGGAAAGTCGGCACGTGAAACGGAACGAACTTGCCAGATCCACGCTGGGTACCCGGGGATCCAGCATTCAGAAAAAGCAACGAGCTTGGCTCCATTGTTTGCCGCTTCGGCAATGAGAGTGCAAGCTTTTTTAACCGAGGCGTTGAGATCCAACCAGACTGGTTCTGCTTGCGTAACCGCGACTCGGATGGGGACGGACATGTTTGAGGTGAAGCAATATGAGAAGAAAAAGGAAGATGTTGTTACAATTAATGGGTGGCCTCGTAACAAATTTATATATCCCGCAGATCAGACCATTTTCCTAATGAAGGTTCATGTTTCGTTTGTTTTCTTGTTGGTTACAGGGTATGTACATATGATCTGTTCCATCAAACTTATGCCTCTTATCGATACGGAGAACAGCCTCATTGGGGTAATATCAATCAAGACGGGGAAGACCACCCTGGTAGGATCATCACTTATAGCGGGGTGGCATGCCGAAACGGGCATGTTCTTCAATTTGCATGATGACCCGGGACCAAGTCGTTTCATATCGGTGTTAAGGTTACATCGGTCCAAGTGACAAGTCGGATCACGAAGGACGAAGCCGTTAGCTGTCACGCACCACATGAGTGCCAGAAATGCATTTTTAATGTTTGTCATATCCTCTTGATATAAAGTGACATATGAATGTCGAATTACTGGTTAAACGTGAGCGTCTTTGCTTCCATGTTCTTCGGTGTTCAGCATCTGGAACTCCTGTTCATATCTTGGCATCTCCGCCATCTCGGAAAACAGTACCCGACATTGCGAAAAAAACATTCCATCCCAAAAAAGCAAGTCCAAAGACCGGTAAAGCCTGTCCCGATCGGTAATAGATTAGCCAAGAGTAAGCCTTTGTATCTGCGACACTAAACACCGTTGGAGTATCCGTACAAACAGGGACTTAATATACGAACATGCACAACATATCCAATGTTTCCGTTCAAACTCTTTTTCTTCCTCTTTCATATACTCTGCTACTATGGCTACGGTAGCCAAACAGCTTGCGGAGATATGGTTTCTTTACGGTATCGGCATTCTTATGATTGCCGCGCGGGTGTTTTGTCGCACTGAATTAGTGGGTTGGAGAAGTTATCAGCCAGATGATTACCTCGTTCTCATTGTTGCAGTAAGTCCTCTCCAGTCAGGTATGGCTATTCACTGACATTGTCAGTTTCTTTGGACCGGCACGGCAATTTCAGGTCACATCTTCATTGATTCTGCCAAAGGCCTACATACCTCCGATCTCAATCACGAAGAACGAAAGAATATGCCGGAAGAAGAGCACGGAAAGTGGGCTTTTGGAACGCAGATCTTCATGCTCAGCTTGGTCCTCTACGTTGTTGTTCTATGGACCCTCAAGTTCAACATGCTATGGCTTTACAAACGAGTCGTCCGGGGTCTTTGGACAGAGAGATTTATCAAGCCATTGATGGTGCAAGTAATTGTGTCTCTGATTGTTATCATATTGACGCTTGCTTTGACGTGTCGGCCTTTCCATCACCTGTGGCAGGTCTGGCCAGATCCTGGACGTAAGTTAACGTGGGATAGATGAATTTGGAACTGCGCTAATACCAACGGCAGCACATTGCACTCCGCAGAATCTGACATTCTTCATTCTTATCCTGTCTTTTAATCTAAGCACAGATATCAGTATTATTCTTGTCCCTATTCCAGTCGTCATGGGCATTCGAGCGAAACCCTGGAAAAAGTTCGGCCTTTGTATCTTGTTTAGCTTGGGATTCTTTTGCATGACCGCCGCTATCCTACGATTTGTCCTCATATTCAAGGTTAGTCGCCTTCACTCATTTATAGAGCATTCCTAATTATCTTCTAGCTGGACCAGCGAGGGGAGTCTGTTCTATGGTCCCTCCGTGAAGATTGCATCGGTATTGTTGTCGGTCAAGCACCCATGATAACACCTCTCTTCAAACGTCGCTTCTGGGTCACTACAGGCTATTTATCACCAAGGACAGAAGCTAGAAGGAAGAGTAGACAACCGCAAGACGCGAATAGGCGTGACAGTTATCCTCTTTACTGGCTAACACGACGGCCGAATTACGCAGTACCGGACCCTTATTCTATTACTGCCATTGAGTCGATACCGGAGAGCCAGGAAGATATTGTCATGAGAGACTCGGGACTTCTGACGAGGCCAGAGCCGCTTTATGATTCATCTAACGGGATTATCGTTGAGAGGAGGGTTGATATTGAGGCTGCTGATGGAACGGTCACAGTTGTGACGCGAAGGTCTGAGGTGGTTATAGGTCAGAAACAATTTGTATAGATGAACGACCAATTAAATCTGCTCTCCCTCTACTCTATTGCTCTTTGGTGTCCTCCATAGCCCAGTCGGTGGCAGCTATCGCATGGATCCGCGCCGTATCGAAAATTGGCAGCTCACTCTCAGTTTCGTCTATCAATAACCCGATCTCGGTACACCCGAGGATCAAACATTCAGCCCCCGCAGCCTTGATCCTCCCGATGATCTCTTGGTAAGTACGTCGAGAATCATCCTTGATAACACCATTGCAAAGCTCTTTGTAAATGATATCATGCACAGTATCTCTGTCCCCATCATTTGGAACGATGACTTTAAGGTTGTGCTTCTCCGTCAGACGAGATTTGTAAAAGTCCTTCTCCATTGTGAATTGTGTTCCTAGCAATCCGACGCGTTTGTAGCCAGCCTTCAAGATGGCCTTCGCAGTTGGGTCAACTATGTGAATGAGAGGTATTCCAGATGCTGCTTCGATGCCATGGGAGACAAAATGCATCGTATTGGTGCATAGCACGAGGCCCTCGGCACCAGCCAGCGCTAGTTTCTTTGCTGCGTCGTCCAGTAACAATCCTGCTTCTTCCCATTTGCCGGCGTGTTGTAGGGCCTCAATCTTGGCAAAGTCGAATGAGAAAATGACACAATCGGCAGAGTGAAGACCACCGAGTACGTCACGAACCCGACGATTTATCTCTTGGTAGTAGGTGGTTGTGGATTCCCAGCTCATGCCACCGATCAGACCCAGTGTCCTCATCTTGAATTTTGCCCGGATAACTTCGGAATACACGGGAATCTTGTCCGGAAGATCAATGACTGTACCAATCAAGTTGAATTGAGAAAGCCTGTGTACCCGAGAAACTGGTATGTTGGTTGAGATCAAGATCCGGTAAAAGCGGACGGCATGAGCTGAAGACAGATTTGCAGGGGAAGTGAGACACGGGAGAAAATATCGCAGATCAATATTGACGAGGCGGAGAAGCCGAAGTCTTACTGGTCTTTAGCTCCCTCGCCCCGCTTAAATAATCTTCTTGGTTCAGCTTAGGTGAGAAACACGATTCTTCATTGGGTAGAGGCTGAGACAAGTGATGCCACGATTGGCGATGATTTCTGTAGAACCGTCATGATGGGAGTAATATTGGTAAAATACCGAGATCTACCATATCCAAGGGATGAAAGTTTGAGACATGGCCAGGGTTCTACATATCTTGTTCCGTCGGTATAAAGTCTATCATTCCGCCATGTCTTTATCAAAATGAGTCTTAACCTTCCACCAACCTGGTGCTTTTCAGTGGTCCTCGTAAAATATTCGGTACTTGGGTTTGGACATTTATTTACTGGCAGCAACGTCAAAGGCCAGAACAATGTCCGAGACATCACCGCTGCTTCAACCAAGCTGCGAAGCCACAGGCTATGGAACACGGTCTCCCGACTCCCCCTCAGCAGTCCAGCCAGAAGAAGAGAGGACAATCATCAGCAAAGACCTTTCCTTCGCTCGTCTAGCAGTCATCCTAACAACAGCCTGGCTCGGCGTCTTTCTTGGTGCCGCCGACACAACAGTAATAGCAACCCTCTCCGCCCAGATCTCAAGCGAATTCAACTCCCTCAGCCTCCTCTCCTGGCTTGCGACAGCCTATCTGATAGGTAATGCCGCCAGTCAACCCATCTCAGGCCGTTTAACAGACATTTTCGGTCGTGGTCCTGGATTAGTATTCTGTAACCTCGCTTTTGCGGCAGGTAACCTTCTTTGTGGATTAGCTACGAGTCAGCACGCTATGATACTGGGAAGAGTGGTCGCTGGTGTTGGTGGTGGCGGTTTGATGAGTATCTCCATGTTCCTGGGCTCGGATCTCATACCATTGAGGAAGCGCGCTCTTGTGGGTGGCGTTGCGAATCTTTGGTATGGGGCTGGGACTATGGTTGGAGCTGTTTTTGGTGGAATGCTGGGTGATTATAGCGATATTGGCTGGAGAGTCGCTTTTCTGGTCCAAGTCGTTCCGTCATTGGTCTCGGCTGTCATTGCGTATGTCATGATCAAAGTACCGCCGAAGCAATCGGACAAGTCATACATCAGGCGCATTGACTTTGGGGGCGTTTTCTTGGTCACTGCTTTTTTGGCAAGTCTTGTTCTTGGTCTCAGTATGGGAGGCAATATCGTGCCTTGGTCGCATCCTCTCCCAGTCACGGCAATCGCAGTAGCAGTATGCCTGTTCATCGCCTTCATCTGCTGCGAGCTCAGGGTCTCCCAACCGATCATTCCCGTCAAGCTTCTACTCAACCGCACCGTCCTGGCTACATGCTTTGCTAGTGCATTTTGCGCGGCAATCAGCCTGACGAGTATCTTCTACATACCACTTTACCTGCAAGCACGCGGAGACTCAGCCACGGATGCCGGACTCAAGATCATGCCTTCGTCACTTGGGCTAATCGGACCACTACCGCTCGGATACCTGATGAAGAAGACAGGAAAGTATGTCAGGATCGTGGTCAGCAGTGTTGTCACGATGATTGTGGGCGCAATCATCTTCACACTTCAAGATGATGTCAGTCCAACCTGGATGACATGTTTGGCATTCTTCTTGCTCAGCCTCGGTTACAATACCGCTTTTAGCATTACACAGGTTGCTTGTCTCGCAGCTGTGGAGCATTCGCAACTGGCTATGGTCACATCAACAATTAGTAAGACTACATGGATGTAGAATACGAATTGTGCTAACTCTCCTGTAGTGCTAGCTCGAAGTCTCGGAAGCACCATCGGAATAACAATCGCCTCTGTTGTTTACCAGCATAGCTTGACGAGCGGCCTGTGGGCTCGTTTCGGCGACTACCCGAATGCAGCTGAAGAAATACAGCGTATCCGTGATGACCTTACCGAGCTGAAGCGTCTCCCAAATGGTTGGCATGAGGGCGTCATCAAGTCTTTGATGGTAGCATTTGAGCATGTTTGGATTCTGTTACTTGCTTGGGCTGTACTGGCTTTGATCAGCATCACGCCTATTAAGCAACACAAGCTTTATTCCACACTAGAACGAAAATGAGAAGAACGATATAGAGATACTAAACAGACTAGACTAAACTATATGGGGCTTTCCCTCCTTTTTCTTAGAGTTTAAAATAAGTTTATCTTCACAAACCTTCCATCCTTGCTTCATCAGCCGACTCGCTTCGTCCCATTGTAAAGCCGATAAGAGAATAACCACCGCAATCAGAGGCAGCGCGGTGGCAAAGTATACCCAGAACCTATCATTACCCGGCAGATATGCGTCAGACATGCTAAACAGACTCGCAACCCAGGCTAAGGGTGCAAAGACCAAAGCGATATATGTCAGACGCCTCACGTTGACGGCCTCAAGAATGGAGCGCCGTGAATCTCGAAGCTGTATCATTGTTGTCGCGACAGTGACCACCTGTTCTAGAGACTGCCCGTATTCTTGAAATTGACTCTGTAGATAGTTGATGTCCTTGAGGACCATCTTCCATGTCACCTGGCCATCGTCGTGCTGCTCGACAAACTCGGCGACAAGGCTGAGTTTATGACGACTCTGTTTGAGCCGACGCCTCCATCGTTGCAAGTCGACGATGTCTTCACCATGAAGACGGCTTGTGATATCCTGGAGAGAGTATTCGTAGTGTTTGGAATAGCGGCTTATGAGATGCATGTAGAGGTTCCATTCAGAGAGGACTATGTGAATCGGATAGTAGGCCAGGTTCAAAATACTGATGGGCAGGCGATTGGAACCTTGATACTGGAGGTAGTGTGTGAGGCTGTCGAGCATAGAATCCCTGTTCCAATTCTGCACAGACCTCGCTGCCATGTGTGACGTCGCGACATCTTCGAAACCACCATGCAAGTGTTGAGCAGGATAACTCTTCTGACTCTGAGTACCAAGTCCTTCAGTCACAGATCGTATAGGTCGATCAACTAAAATGAGACCTGAGCTAATTAGCTATTCTAGTATTCCAATACTTATATCAACATGCTTACAGATAGAAGAACTGCCGATTGTTTTCATGACCAGGGAACAGGTTGCACGGGCAAGAGCTAGCTGTTTGCCTGATAGCGGAGCAAGGCGGCGGATATTGCGGGTAACGTTGGAGTTCGTTTTCAGAGCGTACGCGGCATCTCTAAACGTTTCGGCTGTGCCTAAATCTAGTACCTGCTGATAGTGGAGATGAAGATAGCCACGCTGAGCTAACAGTGACGGCAATATCGCCAGTGAAGGCGGTGGTGGCGCTATTTCTATGTTCTCGAAACCTGTTTTGATATAGTCGGCAAAGAAGATTGGGTCGATATCTAAACCCTTTCCGACAAGGTTTATAAGTTCAGGGCTGATATCCTCGACCATCATCAATCGCGTAGTGGCGACAGGTAAAGTGTCAATTAAGTTGGTTATCTTATCTTCCTCCACTTTGATTGGCTGCGGCTCGGGTGGATGCTGTTCAGCTGTAGGGTAATCGATGTAGACGGCATTGCTTGCACGAGTTCCTCTTCGTTGTAGATATCGCTCCAGACCATTAATGCAAGGGTTGGACTGAGAACGAAGTTTGACAAAGTCAATGTACGATGTGCGATCTTTGCTTGAATTCATGATGATGGGTGTCAAATGCAAAACTGTATTGCGACATTACCGGGGCGGCTTGGTTCTTTTTAGCAACAACTTTCAACCCCCGGACATTCGACAAGTGGCTGCAACACAGCCACTAACAATTGTATTTTCCACCTCTGCGCAAAAAGGGGTCACAATGAACTGCGAAACAATAGTTACCCGAATAATATGTTATTATCGATTAACGTTCTTTACGAAGCAGATTCTCAAACGCATAATGTCGTTTTCATTTCTGCCCCGAGGGAGGAGCCATCTACTGGTCTAGCCAGTCAGAAGATAAAGCTAAGCGCTAGATAAAAATGGAGCTTGCAATCGATAAGCTGCACCTTGCTTGGGAAAAACGGGGGCGCGTAATACTTTACTCAGACGTGTCGACGCGTAGCATTACATTTCACATGCCCCAGTGTGCTTGTGCCGCTGACGCTCGGATATACCGACCTTCAGCTCTCTTTTGAGATGCCTCTTGTCCAAAAGTGGCTAGATCAGTCAACACTTAGCTCACTTCACCGCTTACGTGCAGTATCAGCTATCATCTGTGTTGTTATTATTGGGTTTCGGGGTTTACTGTTATTCTTATCATACATATTAAGTTTGGAAGAATGATGTTTATTCGTTGTTATTGGTTACAAATTTGCTTTTCGTACAGCTGAGGATCCGCCCGCTGTAGAGTGTCCTCTGTCACCGACGCTGCCGGTTGGTTACCTCCAGATGTTTCACTCAGCTGCAGTGTTCAGAACCAGAGGCAGCTTGGGATCCGACATAGGTTTAGAAAAAGAGATGAATGTCCAGCTTTGCTCTTGTTTTTTTGAAATGGTTCCATCATTAACTTTCCCAATCTCATGTCGACTCTTCCTGAGTTTATAAGAAACACTCAACATGACTATGCATACAGCTTTTTTATTTGTTTACCTGATTGTGACAATACACGCAATCGTTACTCTCGTCCGAAGCTTCCGAAGCTTCCTAACGCAATGGCGCAACTTCCATCCCAAGAAACCGATATGGAGGAACAGGTATGTCTCCTTCGAAGAGTTCCACGCCGCCTTCGACCGAGGCGACATCATGTTCGCCGCGACGTTTGTAGCAGCCACTCTTCAACTGTCCCATCCCCAGATTTCCAAGGTCCTTCAAGCACATAGTACCTATAAGTCAGACTATTGGCGAAGGGCTGTCCGGACTGTCGCCTTCATCTATATCATGGTGCGATCAAACAGTTCAGAACGGCAGCAGGTTATCGCATGGCTTCAGAATCTGCATCGTCCGATTCCGTTATTTAAGTTCGAACATAACGTTATTATTTTCGCGACCTTTGCGTTTGCGCTGGTCAATACACATCGCACTTTGAGAGATGTAACTCAGGATGAGGCAGATGCTATTGTGTGTGGCGTTATGAACTTATCCGACAAGCTGGACCCGAATGATGCTGGACGAGATTACCCAAAGACCTTGAGAGAAGTAGAGAGTTTTCTGGGAGAAACACTGTCATTTGATACTGCCGAGCTATTGACGATCCACTCAGAAGGCTCGGACCTCGGCGGTGTTAGGAAGGAGGTGAAGAATCAGGGCATTCGAAGGTCTTTGAGAAAGCCTTTGACTTTGATGCGCTGGGTGATCTTCAATCTATTTGTTCGCCGGCTTTCAAAAAGAGTCCTGGCTGGATCGTCTAGAAACTACAACGTCATTGAGCGGGGTTCCTGGTGGATGATCCGAAAGCTCAATATTCTATTTTCAATGTTCCATTACAGTCTTTGTCCACGCGTTCTTACTTTCGATGGCACGATGGACCTCCTGCTTACAGGAAGCCTAAGAATGGAAAATATTCTGGTAGACCTACACTATGAGATCTTCGGAAGCAAAGATGGTCACTATGCTATCACTCATCAAAGTGGCCATGCGGATCTTGAAGCCCATCTACCGAGCATGGACATCGATCAGCGGGTCTTGCCTGAGACGCCGGGGTTACAAGAGGATGCCAAAGAGCTTGTTAAATGTGCTTATTATCGTGGCGAGCTTGCGGATGCAATCAGCAAACCTCAGCACTTGGGCATCATAATGGACGGCAACCGCCGCTACTCGAGAAGTCATGGCCTTGGAAGTGTGTTACTTGGCCACCAGGCTGGTGCCCACAAACTCATACAGGTCATGTCATGGGTATTTAGCTCCGGCATTTCGAATCTTACTGTCTGGGCCTTGTCAGACGACAACTTGAAGAGGGGCCCTCAAGAGCTGAATCCTCTTTTCAAGATGATGGCGGAGTATATCCAGGAGATGATCTTGAACGACGCACCCTTCTCGATCCCAGCCGTTCGCTTTCGAGTGGTAGGCGACAGATCTATCCTGCCAGCGCACCTTCAAAAGATAATTGAAGAAGCTGAGACAGCGACAAGCCATAACAACAAGTTCAACCTCCAACTCGCCATAGGCTATGGCGGCCGGTCTGAGATTATCCTTGCCACCAAGTTGGCAGTTGTAGCGAAGGGGCAGTTGTCACTGGAGGCTATTACTGAAGGAGATATTACCGACCAGCTTTACTCATCGCGACTTGGGCTGCCACGCATTGATGCGATCTTGAGAACAAGTGGGGAGAACCGACTGAGCGGCTTCGCTTTATGGGAGTCGCAGCATGCCGAGTTTGCGATTATAAAGGAGAATTGGCCAGCATTGAGGCAATCGACGTTCCTTCGGGCATTATTGGATTTATGTAAGCGCAATCGACGACTCGGTGCTTGATAACACACTAGGTCGGTTTCTTATAGCTATAATACATTTGTGTTTAGTATACATGAAGCCTAAAATGAGTAAAGTGATTACGGACATGAGGAAGTATCCGCTGCAATGCGCTCCAACACGGTCTCCATCTTGCCAAATAATCTCTGCAAGATAGCAGGTCCCATTGAAGCCTGGCCTGGAATTAAAGCGCGTCCACCGTCCAACTCACCCCAAAGAACCTTTATTTGTTTTGCCGTCAACAAACCCTTGTGACTAGTACCAGGTCCTGAATCGATTCCCAAAACGCATTGCATGTTTTCTAACACATGAACGATGGTTCTCGAAAAGAAAGCACCCTGTGTACAAAGACTCTCCAGAACTAGGGTATCGTAGGAAAGGATCGGAATAGGAGCGATAGGATCGATGGGTAATCGATCGACACGGGTCGTGATGTGTTCGAGGGTTAGCTCGTATAGTGACAGTAGCTGGATGAATATACTGGTGATCGTAAGCGCGAGGGGGGCGGACAGTGGCTCCGATATGCCGGTGTGATAAGATGGTGAATTGACGTGATTCGTCTGCTTCGATTTCGACTTGTGATCTAATAGCAGTAACTCAGATATTCGGGTGTCTGTTGTTGATGGATCAAAGCCTCTGTGGGTACTGAGGACATCGGTAATAATCTGGAGAAAATGTTGAGATATGTGCAGTATGAATTCAGCAAGCGTGTAGTTGTCGATATACAAAGGACCCTGTCTATAAACCAAGTCGTCGAATGTCAGGTGAGAATTATTTGACTTGGCAGCTGAGACTCGCGCATGTAAGTCAATGTTTATTTTGGAAAGCTCCATAAGTGCAGTGTGATCATCGATCGTGCTTGCATGATACTTCTTCGGAATGTCGGGGCTGAAGTGTGGATGACTCGATACTGTGCTTGATGGACTCTTAAGCAGATACAATGGTGACGTATTCGTATCTGTAATCGGTGGTGAGGCGCCGAAGAATGAGTTGTAGGCGAACAGGGAAGCAGACTCCGCAAAACCGAAGCTATTATTCCAAGATGACGAATCATTATCCACCGAGCCAAATTCCAAAGGAGACCATGTGGGTGCCGAGCCACCGAACGTGGGTTCCACTGCCTTGTCGATAACTTGCAATGAGGTAGAAGCTGAAGGTCCAGGGTTTGTCCAGTCAATCTGGTATGTGCTTATATCGAGAATGGAATTCTCGTCCGGAGACGTGCTGGGAGGAGTCGGCGGGTTGTACGTGGCCGAGTTGCTTTCCCCGACAGCCGAAATCGGACAAGTGCTCGCCGGCCGAGGTCTTCCAACTTTCTTCTGACGTCCATTGGTACACTTGACTCCATACAATGTGCACCTCGCGCATGAAGAATCACTCTGGTGAAAACGTTGACATCTTGCTTTGTGCTTTCTGCATAATTCACAAGCGACACGCCGCTGCGTTGGATGAACTGTTGGGACTTCCATGTGGAGTAACCAATTGTGTCGCGTCGATGAAGAAGATGGTGCCAAGCAAGAAAATCTCAAAACGGCGTTGAGGCATGAGGGTCGGAAGGGAAATGAGTGAGGGACGAAGTAAGAGGATCACTGTCGGAGGCGAGGCCGGTCTATAAAAGCCTCCGCGGGGGGTTTAAAGTTTTTGCACTAAGAGGTTTAGTCTCTTCGGCAGGGGTGATTACTCATATTTGGCCGTCACTATGCTAGACCCGATCAAAGTTTATTAATCAAGTCCGTCCCCGACAGGAATTTCGCTTATCTTGCGTGTCTTTTCGTCCGAGATTACAACGCGCATTCGCATTCGACAATTGATTTAACTAAGCTGTCATAGATCTTGCACCGCGGAGGGTTTACAGACCAATTTCTTCAATTCGCATGTCGTCAAACAAAGTGTTCCGAGTTGCGAGGTCCGAAATGTAGCAATGGTTTCTTTGTAATCTTCAGCTCGTCTGTCCAGACGCAATTGATAGTTCAGTAACTTAATTCCGAGCCAACTATTCTCTATTTATACATTGCAGATTTACTGGATTGTTAGTGTCATTCTTTGTATACTCATTGTTCAATTCAATAGCCAATCCTTCTTTCTCATCTAATCATTCTATTTCTCTAATCAAGTAACAGCGCTCTTGGATCGACCATGAGTGCAAGCTCCTCGACTGTGGACCAAGTGTCCAACCTGGCGGACGAAGACGCAATGGACAAGACTACGACATACCGTGACAGATCAGCATGGCCTGTGGCGCCCGAAGTCCAAATGATGCGCGATCGAGACGAACAAGGCGGCGAAAAGCCTAGGAAACTCGGCGTGAGCTGGACCAACCTGACAGTCAATGGCCTCGGCGCCGATGCGAACTTCAACGAGAACGTCCTATCACAACTCTACCCCTTCCACAAGAGCAACAAGACCGAACCGATCAAAACCATCATCGATAACTCAAGCGGATGTGTCAAGCCCGGAGAGATGTTGCTAGTTCTTGGCCGCCCCGGATCAGGCTGTACAACATTACTCAACATCCTCGCTAATAACCGTCGTGGCTACGAAGAGATCACCGGAGACGTCCACTACGGTAGTATGACGGCCGATGAAGCGAAGAAGTACCGTGGGCAGATCATCATGAACACTGAGGAGGAAATCTTCTTCCCAACCCTTTCTGTTGAGGCAACTATCGACTTTGCTACACGCCTGAAGGTTCCCTTCCACCTGCCCCCCGGAATCAAGACGCGCAAGGAATATGCGGACTTGTACAAGGACTTTCTCCTGCGATCCGTTGGTATTTCTCACACCGCCAATACAAAAGTCGGCGACGCTTTCATTAGGGGTGTTTCCGGGGGAGAAAGGAAGCGTGTATCGATTCTCGAATGCATGACGACCCGCGCAAGCGTGTTTTGCTGGGATAATTCGACCCGAGGCCTCGATGCCAGCACTGCTCTAGAGTGGATCAAGGCTATCAGAGCCATGACCGACATTCTAGGCCTCACCACCATCGTTACTCTGTACCAGGCAGGAAACGGTATCTACGAGCATTTCGACAAGATTCTTGTTCTTGATGATGGGAAGCAGATCTTCTACGGGCCTCAGAAAGCTGCTGTTCCTTTTATGGAAGATCTGGGCTTTATGAGAGACGGTGGATCCAACCGAAGCGATTTCCTGACGGGTGTGACGGTTCCTCATGAGCGAGTCATTGCACCTGGTTATGAAGGGACATTCCCTCGCACAGCTGATGCTGTCCGCAGCGCATACGACAACTCGGCTCTATCCACCGACATGCTTGAAGAAGCTCGAAGCTACCCGAAGACCCAGGAAGCCAACGACAACACAGCTATCTTCAAGGAGATGGTCGCTCGGGAGAAGTACAAGGGAGTCTCCAAGAATTCACCAATTACCGCCGACTTTCTCACTCAGGTCAAAACCGCCACTATCAGGCAGTACCAGATTCTTTGGGGAGACAAGAAAACCATGTTCGTCAAACAAGGTGCCACTGTAGTACAGGCTCTTATTGGCGGTTCGCTGTTCTACAATGCTCCCGACAATTCTGCTGGTCTGTTCCTGAAAGGTGGTGCCTTGTTCTTCTCGATCCTGTATCCTGCTCTCATCGCTCTTTCTGAAGTTACCGACTCGTTTACTGGCCGACCCATCCTAGCCAAACAACGTCAATTCGCCTTGTATCACCCCGCCGCCTTCGTCATTGCCCAAGTCGTCGCTGACCTGCCTATTCTACTATTCCAAGTCTCCCATTTTGGCATTGTTCTGTACTTCATGGTTGGGCTCAAGGCTACTGCCGGTGCGTTCTTTACGTACCTGATCGTCAACTATGTGTCAGCCCTATCCATGACCTCATTCTACCGCTTTGTCGGCGCCGCCTTTCCCACCTTTGACGCGGCGACGAAGGTTTCTGGTCTTGCCACTGCTACCTTGTTTGTTTATATGGGATACATGATCGTCAAGCCTGAGATGCACCCGTGGTTCTCGTGGATTTTTTGGCTCAATCCTATGGCTTATGCGTTTAATGCGCTGCTCTCCAACGAGTTCCATGGCCAGGATATTCCTTGCGTCGGTCCGTACCTTGTGCCTAATGGTCCGGGTTATATGGAAGGGCAGGGTGGTCAGGCGTGTGCTGGAGTGGGCGGCGCGCTGCTTGGCGCGACAAGCGTCACAGGTGAGCAGTATCTGAGCCACATGTCCTTCGGCAAGAGTCATATCTGGCGCAACTTCGGAATCATCTGTGGGTGGTGGGTTCTCTTCGTTGGCCTCACGATTATCTTTACCAACGGCTGGAAGCAGGTGGGAGAAGGCGGTCGCAGCTTACTCATTCCTCGAGAACAACAAAGCAAGTCCAAGCATTTGGTTCAACCGGCCTTAGATGAGGAGTCGTCGGCTTCTGAGAAGACACCGGCGAAGTCCTCATCACCTACGAACAGCAAAATCGAGAATGACCTTATTCGCAACAAGAGCGTCTTCACATGGAGAAATTTGACATATACTGTCAAAACCTCTGATGGTGACCGTGTACTTCTGGATGATGTACAGGGCTACGTTAAGCCCGGTATGCTCGGTGCTCTAATGGGCGCTTCTGGTGCCGGTAAGACCACACTTCTCGATGTCCTTGCACAACGGAAAACCGAGGGAACCATCCACGGATCGGTATTAGTCGATGGGCGGCCCATCTCAGTTTCCTTTCAACGATCAGCTGGTTATGTCGAACAGCTCGATGTCCATGAACCTCTCGCGACCGTCCGAGAAGCCCTCGAATTCTCAGCCCTCTTGCGCCAGCCTTCTGATGTAAGCAAGGAAGACAAGCTGCGATACGTTGATACCATCGTTGACCTTCTCGAATTGAACGACCTTGAACATACTCTTGTCGGGCGGCCAGGGAATGGCCTTTCTGTCGAACAACGCAAGCGTCTCACCATCGGCGTTGAGTTGGTTGCAAAGCCTAGTATTCTTATTTTCCTTGATGAACCAACATCTGGACTTGACGGACAGGCAGCTTACAACACCATTCGATTTCTTCGAAAGCTCGCCGCAGCTGGACAAGCTATCTTGGTTACCATTCATCAGCCATCAGCGCAGCTGTTTACGCAGTTCGACACGCTTTTACTACTAGCCAAGGGAGGGAAGACCGTCTATTTTGGTGATATCGGTGACAGTGCATCCACTATCAAGTCTTATTTCGGTCGTCACGGCGCTCCATGTCCTTCTGAAGCCAATCCTGCTGAACATATGATTGACGTGGTTTCATGTAACGGTCCGGCCTCTCACAACCAGGATTGGAACAAAGTCTGGCTTGAATCGCCTGAACACGACGCCCTCACCAAGGAACTGGATCACATGGTTGAGGATGCCCTGTCTAAGCCTCCGCGAGCCAACGACGACGAGCGTGAGTTTGCAGCCTCCATGTGGACACAGGTCAAGTTAGTCACGCACCGCATGAATGTCTCGTTGTTCCGCAACACCGAATACATCTACAACAAGCTGGCCATGCATATTTTGCTAGCCTTTCTCAACGGCTTCACCTTTTGGAAGATTGGAGACAGTCTTACCGATCTTCAGCAGAACCTCTTTACAATTTTCAACTTCATCTTCGTTACACCCGGTGTTATTTCCCAGTTGCAGCCTCTCTTTATTGACCGCCGCGATATTTACGAGGCGCGCGAGAAGAAGAGTAAGATGTATCACTGGGCTCCTTTTGTGACTGGCCTGATTGTTTCGGAATTTCCTTATTTAATCGTTGCAGCTTTGCTGTATTACGTCTGTTGGTATTTTACCGCTGGCCTACCTACTGGTCCCAACAATGCTGGAAGCGTCTTCTTTGTCGTTGTAAGTCTTTCTCTCCACCCAGCACGAATGTGTAACTGACAATCGATAGGTCTTGTATGAGTTTATCTATACTGGCATAGGCCAGATGATCGCAGCATACGCGCCCAATGCTGTGTTTGCATCTCTTGTGAACCCGTTAGTCATAACTACGCTTGTCTCTTTTTGCGGTGTCATGGTACCATATGGCCAAATTACAGCCTTCTGGAGATACTGGTAAGTGAAGTCAACTCAGTCTCTCTGAACTTGTTCTTAACTTCATCTTTCAGGATCTACTATCTTGACCCTTTCAACTATCTGATGGGCTCGCTGCTCATCTTCACCACCTGGGACAAGCCTGTTCACTGCAAGGAAGACGAACTCACCATCTTCGATCCTGCTCCCAACCAGACTTGCGGTGATTATCTTTCGGCTTATAAGAAGGGCATGGGTGCCGGTATTAACCTCCTCAACCCAGATGCCACCACGTCTTGCCGCGTGTGTCAATACACCGAGGGAGGAGATTATCTGAAGACAATGAATCTGAATGCGGAGTGGTATGGATGGAGAAACGCAGGCATTTGTGCCATCTTCGCATGTGGATTTTACGGACTTGTGTTCTTGATGATGAAACTTAGGACCAAGGCGACTAAGAAGGCTGAGTCCTGAGGTGAGGTAATGAACCCAGCAAGTTTCCAATTGTCTACTCAGCCCTAAGCTCTTTATCAACTCTATAGAAGTTAGCAGTCTCTTATTTATTTCACATCTTTATACCTTTACCTTGTATCTTACATAATTTTTCTTTTAAATATATTGATTAACTTTTAATTCAACTACTTTATAGCAGATAATATACGTACACACATATATATTATAAATATTCAATAGAGTTACAATTAAACCTTTCTTTTTAACTAAAGCCTAAATAAAGCTAGTTCCTTTAGATTAGCTGATCGGCTTGCAAGGGTTTATTACAGAAGAACGGGTAGAAACGGTAGCATCGGATAATCTTTCTCCGTTTGCGTCTTCCCCGCACTGACAGCCGATATGCTCTATCACACATACATCTGTTGCATGAAACGAATCCGGCAGGTGCTTTGCTGCATAGACATTTCGAGACAAGTGCTTTTTTTCAGTAGCCATGAGTGCCCCATTTCGACCAACATACACCAAGTCCCGTTACAGTTGTGCTAAGTGTAAAGAAAAGAGGGTGAGTTCTAACGCCACTTGAAACCAACTGGCAAGGGCGTGCTAACAATGAGTAGGTAAGATGTGATCAGAGAAAGCCTGGATGCAAACGTTGCGAGGAAGCGGGATATCAGTGCCCAGGATACGTCTTCAATTTACGCTGGTCTGCTAAGAACCAGCTGCAACAGAAGCCAGTAAATCCTGGACCTAGGCGAAAACCCCCAACAACAAATGTAAACCAGAGAACCGGTTCTGACGAACATGACCGTTTACGCGAGACTATGGGTGTTTCGGACCCAGTTCTGGAGCCTTTTCTTCTCTTTCCTCCTTTCGCGGACCATACTTCTTTACCATTTCCGACCTTGGATGCATCCCAGTTCTTTGGTACAGGACAAGAGCCTGCCCTGCCACATTGGCCCCCTCCAGGCTGTCAGAGCTCATCCGATGTCGCTGTACCAGGTGGTTTAGCCCTTTCAGAAGACTCTACTGTCATTAACAGACCTTCTGGATGGGAAGGACCTGGTTGTCTTGATGTCGACTGGTTATCGATCGAGGATCAACAACACGGTGGCGACATGTCCGTGGGTGAATGGAGTAACAGTCAGCCGAATGAACAGCCAACACCGAGTCACGTCGATAATTCCCTAATCCAGACGCGGCAATTATGCAACATGCCAACAGCTTTGTCTGAATTCTTCTTCAAGGAAGTCATACCTTTATACTGTGCTTGGGATAGTGACTTGAATCTCATGCGCGTCGTGGCTGAGAACACCTGGCAATCATCCAAAGTGCTCTACCATACTATGCAGAGTATGGCGGCTGCTTGCCTTACCAGTGTCATACCCGAGCTATCCGCAAACGCCGTGCAAGAACGCCTGGTAGCCCTGAGATGCCTCGATGACGACGCATCAGAAACTGTGGACAATCCAGAAGCTAAACTATTGGCAACGGTTCTATTGTGCCACACAGCAAGCTGGCATGACCCGGGAAACCTAGCTAGAGAAAGATATCATGCAACACAAAAGTTGGTTCTCGAATGGAGTGCCAATGCTACATGTGCACAGAGAAGACCTATGGCAACATTCTTCCAGACCGCAGTCGACTATTGGGGCATGCTTTTGTCGTTCTTTACGGATATTTCAGGTGTATCGGACACCTTGATCGGACCCCGGCGGTCAGTCGATCAGACCACTCTTCACCCGTTTGTTGGTATTGGAGGACAGACAATCAGAACCCTCATGGATGTTGGAAACCTTGTATCACAGTATCGTTTCCGTATTGCCAACATGGGATTCATCACAGAAGAAGACATGGACTTTTTCAAGGGGAAGATTCAAGAGGCCCGGTGTCTGGAGAAAAGACTTCTTGCTTATGAGCCTGCCGATATTTCAAAGATGCAGGGTACAGGTGATCCCAGGACACCCCTCATGCACCTGGCTAAGGTGGATGAAGCATACCGATGTGTTGGTCTCTTGCAAATTTATCGTGTATTCTCTGATCTTCTAGCTGAGCGATATACGCCTTGGGACAAAGGAAACATATACTCGGTTCAACCGCCATCAAAAACACCCAGCAAGATCGAGAGAGATGCCTGGCTGACAAACCTCGCTCTATATACACTGGACCTTCTTCGCGACATCCCTTTCGAATCAAGAAGCCGCTGTATTCAGCCGCTCATTCTTGTTGCTATATCCAGCGAGCTTCGCCGCGCGCCACAAGACATCACAGCACTGGGAGCAACCGATGAAGAATCTAGACAGCTGGGCCAAGATGTGATTCAAATGGCCCAGGCGCGCAACTTTGTGAAGAGCCGTTTGTCAGCATATGCTGACGTGTTACCACTTCGCAAGGTCGGCAACATACTTGAGTTAGTGACGAGTATCTGGGCTGCTCTAGATGAGGGGGAGACCGACGTATACTGGCTGGACATCTGTACGCGTAAGCAACTAAACACATTAATTGGGTAGTTACATTGATCCCTGGAAGCATGTTGGTATTTAGTTAGGTAATGAATTTGCAGGTTATGCTATATGTTGTACCATCTACCAATCTCCTGTCTTCGCTATAGAAACCCACTTGGTGACCGCCTTCTCCGCTGTTACATCTTGCTCCAGGCGGTCTTGGGTCATGAGGAACGCTTTTGGGAGCCACTCAGGAACACCCTTACCAGCAATCATGGCAGCAAGTGCTTCACCTGTCATCCAAGCCTTATCCATTCCATATCCGCTGTATCCTGCAGCTATCCATTCTCCATCGCCATCTCGACCAGAAACGCTTGTGGGAAGTTTGCCTACTAATGGCAGACCGTCCGATGTATGTCCCTGCAACCCGCTCCAGACTCCCTTAAGCTCAGGGCGCTCACCTTCAGGCCAACCCTTGGTAAAGTACCGGGGTAGGAACTGGAGCAGAGCTTCGATGGAGTGACCTGGGACACTGGTATCATCAGAAGTCAAGACATCAAAGATATTTGAGTAATCGGTGCCGATCCACACATCTCCAGATGTACCGTGCTGTTGGGCGTAGTATAGGCCACCATTGTAGAATTCGGACGTCGGATCCAGAGACGTCTTGGTGAGGAAGCTCCATGACCGTTCGTTACCCCGCTTCTCCAGATAAGGTCCAGGCTTCTGAACGGACATTGTACCGCGATATGGATATAGCCTCCCTATTAGTGGACGTAAAAGGTGTGCGGCGTTGGCGTTTGTGCAGTGAACTACTTGCTTAGAACGGATAACCCCCCGTGGAGTCTTGACTATGTATTCATAACCCGACATGTGTTTTTGCTCGGCAATATGCTCTACATGGGTCGCCGGTGTGTTTGTTTCGATCGAAAGGCGTTCAGGGTGTCGGGATAGGAGACGTTCAAATATGCCAGTTATCAGACGGTAGGGCCACACAGCTCCGGCAGCATGATCGAGGACCCCTTCTCCGTTGTTGATGTTGAATTTCTAAGGGATAAAAAGTCAGTTGTGAATCAAAGGTATAAACCCGCGGCGTGATGGAGTCGCTTACCTTAGACAACTGATCCTGCTCGGTGATCCGATGTGTCGTTTGGTGCTCTGGCATTGCATTTCTAAATGCCTCCAAAGACTCCTTGCATGCTTCCCATGTATCTTTGTCACCAGCAACCATGACCTTGTAAACATGTCGAAGCTCACTCGTCCCCTTGAGGGTTGGATCAAGTTCATCAAGCATGCCCAGTATCCTCTCAATATTCATGAAGCTAAACCGACACATCTCCAGAGCAGTCTTCTGCCCATGCCTCTTACACAGAGTTGTGTATAGATGGCCTACAGGCGAGACTAGCTGTCCTCCATTGCGACCCGTGGCACCACTTGTCAATGTGCGAGCCTCGAGGACAACAACTCGAGGTTGAGTAACAAAAGTATCATCTTCGAGAAGGGCTTTGGCAACGCTGCAGCCGGTGATACCAGAGCCGATGATGACAATGTCGGCAGTCTCGGGGAGTACTGGAGATTGAATAGTTGCCAGGGTAGGGTGGGCAGGTTCTTGCCATAGGGAAATGGAAGGGTTCGACCTTGGCAATAGCGGATCAGCTTGAAGAGCTGCTCGAAGCTTTTTGACAAATTCTTCGGGTAGACCATAGTTTCGGTGAGGCGATTGTAACGACCGAGCAATCGCCAGTAGCCGATCTGTGGCCCTGTCGCGTGCGTTCTCCATTGCTAGGTATCTGGAGGATTAAGGTGTCGTCTAGTGACAAAGAACGACCTGAGAGCTTTTTTGACTATCAGTAAATATACCTCACAACTGCCAGTCCAACGCTGCGAGGGCCTGAATGGGCTTGGCATCTTCAGCTACAGTCCAACCATTTGGGGTAAAGGTGTCCCATGGATGATCAGCTGCCTATCTCTGGGGCCCATAGTCAAAAAGGCGACACGATAAGTGTGATTGCCTAATCCGGAGTAGTTGGATGACAGTCATCATTTCCAGACTAGGCATGATGTCGTGAAAAGCCACTATCCCAGAAGAGGCAGAGTTGAACGGACAAGAATGATTGGCTCATCCGTCAAGAGTCAACATCTATCGTGGCCACCCGACTCATGATCATAACCATAAGGAGTAAGTTTTATATGAGCTTATCAAAACAGTTTCATGGGGCCCCATGCCTATCGAGTGAAGCTCTGGATTTGACATTAGCGTTTATCAGCGTTCGCCGAACGATGTCATCCCAAGGGTCTGGATCCCAGATTCCGGGGCCCCAGGTTCTATCAGCCCCACCCACAAAGATAGGTCTATCTCTGATATCTTGGATAGATGGCCGTGGCCGCCTGCAAGCCTTAGATTATAAGGGCGACCAACTCCACTCCAGATGATTGTTGAGAATGACTGCGCGCATCTTCATCTTCCAATTGCCATACGTCCAAAACTCTTTATCTTCAATTCACTATCTCGCGTCTCACCATGACTCCCTCGCTTGAGAAGGCCCATGGTGACGATAGCATTTCGGCTGCGCCAGCTGAAAATGTCACCAGTACAGTGCTGCAAACCCATCGAGGACTATCACCTCGTCATGTCCAGTTGATGACAATTGCTGGAGGCATCGGCGTTGGTCTCTTTGTTGGTGTCGGTGGCGTCTTGTCTAAAGCAGGTCCATTGCCTCTTATCATCGGATATCTCATCTACGGCCTTGGCTTCATATGGCCTACCATGCTCAACGTTGCAGAGATGGTAGCTTGGCTACCCATTCGGGGCTCTATCTACGAACTTGCGTCTCGTTTCGTTGATCCTGCTCTTGGCTTCGCAATGGGCTGGACCTACTTCTACGCAGGTGCAATGTTGGTCTGTACCGAGTACTCCGCCGTGGCGACTGTGATGCAGTATTGGAATACCGACATCAACCCTGCTGCATGGATCGCCATAGCGTTGTCGGTTTGTTACTTCTTAAATATGGTTGCTGTCCGGTAAGAAATCCCACTCTCTCCACGATACCGTCCGAAACTTCTGCTTACATGCTTCACTTCACAGGTGGTATGGCGAGGCAGAGTTCATCATGGGCTCCACCAAGATTTTACTCATCCTTGGCCTGATCATGGCGACCTTTATCACTATGGTGGGCGGTAACCCTCAGAACGACGCATACGGATTCCGAAACTGGAAGAATGGGGATATGGCCCACCCTTATTACGCCGAAGGTGCGACAGGCTTCTTTCTCAGCGTCTGCATCTGTGTCCGCTACGCTGTCTTCACCATCGGCGGACCCGACATCATTTCCCTCTCAGCTGGCGAAATCCGAAACCCGCGGAAGACCATACCATCAGTAGCCAAGCTGATCGTTGGTCGCATTCTGTTTTTCTACGTTGTGGGAATCCTTGCAGTTGGAATCATCTGCAATTCTCGTGACCCCAGACTCCTCGGAGCTATTGAGACCGGTGAACCCGGTGCAGCAGCTTCTCCTTGGGTTCTAGGTCTTCTCAATTTGGGAATCAAGGGCTTTCTCCCTGGGCTCATTAATTTCCTTATCCTTCTCTCCGGCTGGTCTTGTGGCAACGCATACTTGTACTCGTCCAGCCGAACTCTGTACTCGCTGGCTCAGGACGGACAGGCACCCAAGGTCTTTCTTAGGTGCACCAAGTCAGGCGTCCCGTGGGTTTGCGTTACAGCCGTAACAGCAATCTCGCTGTTGTCATTCTTGGTCGCTTCCAACAGCGCAAGCGAAGTATTTTCGTGGTTCCTCGACCTTACAACTGTGGCATTGGTGGTGAACTTTACAGCCATGACCTGGGTGTTCATTGGCTGGAGACGGGCACTCAAGGCCCAAGGAATTGTTCGCCAGGGCGAGAATAATTTTAAGGTATCTTCGTGGAGCCTGTTCAAGAACAAGAACAAGAACAAACAACCGCTGCCAGGGATTGTGTTTCCTTTCACGGCGCCTTGCGGATCCTGGACACCCTACCTTACTATCTTTATCGGTGGTTCTACTTCCATCTTTGTTGGTTTTGATATCTTTCAACCGTGGTCGTTGAAAGGCTTCATCACCAGTTATTTTGGTCTGGCTTGGTTCACGTTTATGTTTATCTTCTGGAAGATCTTCAAGAGGACCAAGTTTGTCAAACCTTCTGAGGTTGACATTTGCGCAGCAGGTAAGAAACAGGCCGTGGATGAAGAGTGTCGGTTTTGGGAAGAGGGCTTTGGCGATGAGGCAGAGAGAGCAGAATTGGCCAAGAAGGGTTTCGTAGTTAGAGCTTGGGCGAGGTTCTGGGGTGGTTAAAACTGCTGCTGTCTATGCTGTTCTTCATAAACCGTAAGAGCTCGCGAAATAAGATTCACTTTCACTATATCCAAGACGCACAGTAGCCACCAGTACAGTAAATTTGCCATCTTTATTATATGTACAAAGATTACGTGAAGACAGCGCCCAGTCAGGCCTGCCCTTGTTATTCACCTATACGTAGTCGCTTGTTGATGATAAGCTTTAATAGGAGAGGGATCAGGTAAGACTCCCAGATGCAAGTATAGTCTTTACTAAGCTTGTTGTTGCATGATACAGCTAGACTTTGCGCTTACGAAATAGATAGAGGATAGAAATTGTATGTTGCGTATGTCTGAAGATTGATCGTAAAAGCAATATCGTTTGCATGAAGTAAGTATCTAAAGATAATTGCCAAGGTTCACATGGACCGACTTTCGGCTCGTATAAGCCCTAATTCCCTCTTCTCCCAATTCACGACCAATACCGGATTGTTTGACACCTCCAAATGGTATACGGAAATCTGAGTCGTTACTGCTGTTGATCCAGACCACTAAAGAAAAAGAAAAAGAAATTAGCTCACAGAAATCCATACAGAAAAGAAGGCTACTTACTGCCAGCTTCGATCTTACCCGCGATTAAATGAGCCCGAGTGATGTCTCTTGTAAATATCGCCGCGCCCAGACCATACATTGTGTCGTTGGCACGAAGGATCGCCTCGTCCTCGGTCTTGAAAGGACTAATGACTGCGCAAGGTCCAAAGATCTCCTCGCGATAGATCTTCATGTTGTCTGAGGCGTCTGTGAATATTGTAGGCTCTACGAAGAAGCCTTTACCATTGATGGAAGTGCTCTTGCCCCCCAGCGCAACAGTTGCACCCTCAGCCTTGCCACTTTCAATGAACGAGAGCACTCTTTCATACTGAGCCTTGGATACCTGCGGTCCTTGAAAAGTATCTCCGTCGAATGGGTTGCCGACCTTGCAGGACTTGACTCTTTCTTTGAACTGTTCGATGAATTGAGGGTAGATCTTCTCGTGCACCAATATACGGCTCGTTGCTGTGCAAATTTGCCCTTGGTTAGCCATGATGCCATAATGGCTCCATTTGACGGCTTGGTCTAAGTCTGCGTCGCTGAACACGAGAAGAGGGGATTTTCCTCCAGACTCAATTGTAATTTCTTTGAGGTTGTTGGCAGCGAGTTTAGCTACCTGACGCCCAGTTGCTGTTGAGCCAGTAAATGCGATCTTATCAACATCCATATGACCAGCCAGCGCCGCTCCAGCCTTATTACCAAGACCATTAACGATATTAATTACACCTGGTGGAAAGCCAGCTTCCTTAATAAGGGTGGCAAAGTATAAGATAGATAAAGGCGTCTGCTCTGCCGGCTTTAGGATTATGCAATTACCCGCAGCTAGAGCGGGAGCAATCTTCCAGCCAGCCATACCCAGCGGGTAATTCCAAGGAATAATCTGGCCGCACACACCAATGGGCCCGACTGAGGTATAGGCAAACTTCTTTTCTGTTGTGCTTATAACTGGTTTCGTTAGTGACAGGTACTGAAATATGTTTGCTGATAGAGGACTCACCTTGACCATACTGTTTGTCTGCGAAGCCAGCGTAGTAACGCAGCACCCCACTTATCTCGGAAACATCTCCCCGTGCAGAGGAAAAGCGTTTGCCATTGTTCCAGGTATCAATAGAAGCAAGCTCGTTGGTGGCGGCATCGGCCAAGTCAGCCAGTTTCCGCATCATCTCACCTCTCTCTGTTCCAGAAAGGCGCGCCCAGGGGCCTTTCAAAGCTTGTCTTGCAGCTTTGACTGCATCATCAATATCTTCCTCTCCACCAGCATGGACCTTTACGATGTCTTGTTCGTCACTGAAGAAAACCCATCAGCAGTGCGTCCTTAATTGACGCATCTTCAGTGATACTAACATTGGGCTTACGACTGAAATGAACTCATTAGCTTTGGATGGATGCCATTCGTTGTTGATAAACAGCCCTAAAGGTTGGCTGAACGTAACTCCGTTTGGAGCGGTCAGCTGTTGATAGAGGTCGCTTGTCATGTTGATTGACTCCTAGTGTCTGCTGGTGCTGACGGAGGATGTCTAGAATTACTTCTTATAACCTGGTCTGTCTTATTATGAAGTCAAACCCGCTTTCGATAGCTTTTACATACTGGTCCATAAGCATTGTGACACTTCAACCACACTTTTCCTACATGAGGCAAGACGCTAACATGGTGGAGTCTCGTACTAACCTGAAAAGGCAATCTTTTCTTCCTTCCGTAAATGGCATGGTCTCTATCTGTACTCCGCTTGCACTAATCAATTCTCAAGCGGGTTAGTGACCTAGAGCGTCCGGAGTCGCCTGATAATACCCGGGATCTGCTAGTGACACATCTGGCGATATTGAAGCTATCTGTTATGTGAGCGCCCGCAAAGCTCTGTCTACCCAAATTGTAGTCTGGTCAGGTCTCCAAGCATTTTCTCTTCACTGCTTAAAGCCTTGAGGCTGGTGTCTTTTCAAAGTCCCATACTGCATCGTCCATCATGTCGGATTCCCTCCCACCCCCAAATGGCATGAGCTCCTTTTGGAGAGCAGAACCAGGTCCCCTCGATAACTTTCGATCGACTTCCAGTCTACCGGGTGAGGCGGATATTGTTATAATCGGCGCAGGCTACTCCGCTGCTTCTATTGTCACACATATCCTATCAATCACGCCACCAGATAAGAGACCGTCTATCCTCGTGGTTGAAGCCCGACAATTGTGCTCGGGAGCTACTGGAAGGAATGGTAAGTTTCAAGAGCTCCTACTGGTATAACTAGTTTGACGGTGGAAACTATAGGTGGACACCTGAAGCCAGATTCTTATAACGCCATCGCGAGCTATGCCTCGGAGCATGGAGTCGAGGCAGCCGCCGAGGTGGCTACCTTTGAAGCTGCGAATGTCAAGGCAGTTACAGAATATGTTCAGCAGAACAAAGTAGAGTGTGACTTTGTCCTGACCAGGGCAATCGATGTTCAGCTTACTAGTGACAATCAACAGCGGATCAAAGCAGGCTTTGATAAACTCATTGCTGCTGGGGTAGAACCCACCAAGGAAACGTTTAGCCTGGAAGGGAAACGCGCCGAAATGGTATGTGTACTACTCTTCCTATAGAACTCCTAATAACATATTTGCTCCAAGATGTCTGGTGTTAAAGGTGCCAAAGGCTGTTTTACATATACATCAGGTCACCTTTGGCCATACAAGCTGATTCATCATATGTTCTCTGACGCTATTGCCCAAGGCGTGAACTTGCAAACTAACACTCCTGTTCTTTCCGTCTCTAATACTTCAGATGGCAGTGGCAGATGGTCCTTGTCTACTGAAAGAGGAGACATAATAGCGAAAAAGGTTGTCTTGGCAGCTAACGCGTATACTGAGTCTCTTTTGCCCGAGTATAAAGGCAAGATCATACCATATCGAGCAATCTGTTGTCGTATTAAAACCCCTGGAAAACCCCCCCTACTCAACAATACATATGCCCTTCGGTTTGCGGACTGGAACTTTGACTATTTAATTTCTCGGCTAGATGGAAGCATTATCGTTGGGGGCGCTCGCGATGCGTATATCAGGTCGACAAAATCATGGTACGGGAGTGTAGACGATACCAAAGTCATTACTGAGGCACGCTCTTACTTTGATGGCTATATGCAGCGACATTTCAATGGATGGGAGAACAGCGGAGCATATGTTGACGATATCTGGACAGGTAGTAAGTCTTTTGCCATCATCATACATTCCAATCTCCAATTTCCTCTTGTAGCTGACGTATATGTAGTTATGGGATACTCATCCGATCGTCTTCCACGTGTAGGAGCGATACCTGGCCGCTCGGGAATGTACATCATGGGAGGTTTTACTGGACACGGCATGCCGCAAATCTTTCTTTGCGGGAAGGGAATAGCGGAGATTTTGGTACATGATGCCTCTTATGAACAGACAGGCTTACCAAGGCTTTTTCAAGAGTCGCAAGCTCGGCTGGATGATCCGAGAGACAGGGTTCTGGAGATGTATGCTTCAGTTCTAAAGCCTTCAAAGCTATGAGTATTAGACTTGCATTACAGCCCGATCGCTCTGATCCTGTCTGCATTATGTAAATCTCTTTAACAATAAGATCTTGGTCAACGACTTCACATTATCGATTCGTTCATATCTTTCTTGCTAAAAGTATTGCTTTAATTGCCTTGAGAAATAACAATTTAGCTGTACTTTCCGTTTACCAGCCTTGAAAAATATCTTTACCTACTTTTTAGGCATCTCTAGAATTTATATAACTTGAGAAGCAGCGATTCTAGATAAATATAGAATGTGACGATTAATAATAGACGCTTATGCTTCCTGAGGTCAAGTACTGGGGTTTCAAGCTACCCTAAAACATAGGAAGCTAAAAACAAAACAACTTGTTAAGTTTTTCAAAAGTCATGTCTCTCAACGCGTACAAGTTGAATCAACAAGATGAATAATATAAATAAATGGTAAGATAGAAATAAAAGCAAGTGTTGCCTTTAAGGCGGATCCATTGATGAAATTTGAACCCTGTCTCAATCACCACGCCATCCTGCCCAAAACGCTGCTAGGCCACTTTCTTACAACGAACTTCCTACCCTCGTCGAGGAGGAGCTGGAACATACCAAAAGCAAAAGGTAAGAACCAGTGTTCAACAGGCACAGCGGTGGTACCAAGTACAGGCTGCAGAGGGGGAATGTACAGCCAAAATATAGCCATAGCGAGAGAAAAGATAATAGCTGGGAACAGATACCAATTCTGTGTATCTCGGTTGAGCAGAGGAGGATGTTGGAAGATGCTGAGGCGACGTGTTCGAGTTGCCATCAGATTGAACCATTGCATAACAACCAGGTTGATAAAGTAAATGGATGAAGCCTCGTTGGTCTTGGCCAAATAGTAGTCTGGATCGATCCCGTCAGGAATCTTACCGAATGAAAACCAGAGCTGACTGAAAGGGATGCCTTGACGTTGAAGGTACCAGAATGACATGGCGAATGAAGCTACGGTCTGCAGAACGCCAACGATGCCGTATGACTGTACGATGAGCTGCCAGTTGACAAGACGATCTTTCTTGATATTTCGGGGTGGGCGAGTGAGAACATCGGCTTCAGGCTTTTCGTATGAAAGCATTGTTGCGGCAGCACAATCAGTGAAACAACTATTAACCGTTAGCTGAGGCCCAACATTCCCGTTGACAGCCTGGGAACACATACCAGATGATAATCATAAGGAACGAAGAGAGAGCCTGAGGAAGTCCAAACGCGACGAAAGCCATAACAGGCCAGAATTCAGAAAACGAACCGGCAGGTAGGAGATAGGAGATGACCTAAAATCTTGTAAGCATCTGTGATGTTTTGGGGGTTTTGCGGTATATCTCACCTTTTTGAGGTTGTCAAACACAACACGGCCATACTGTACAGCAACAATGATCGAAGAGAAGGTATCGAGGAGAACCATATCGGCAGCCTCCATTGCAATGTCAGAGCCACTGCCCATGGAAATACCAACATCTGCAGCCTTGAGGGAAGGGGCATCATTGACACCATCGCCTGTCATAGCGACAATGCTATGACGCTGGAACTCTCGGACGATTCGAAGCTTTTGCTCAGGCGTTGTTCGTGCAAACACAATTTCTTCGTACCGTGTCAGGTTCTCCCATTGGTGTTCGTTGAGTGTCATGAGTTCGGGGCCACTCAGAACGATTGCACCGGCGTGTATCTTGTCATCATCCTTGCCATTACTTGAGACAGAATCTTCCACAAGATCAGTTGGAGCAAATCGATATAGCGCCTTGCTGTCGTCTACGACACGTGCGGTGACAATACCGGCATCACGAGCAATGGCCAAGGCGGTAAGAGCAAAGTCGCCAGTAACCTATAATGATAAGCATACTCATCAAAGAATTGAGAGCACAGCTGGATATTACTTACCATAGCAATCCTAATGCCAGCGCCACGCAATGTACTGACGACATGGGGAATGTCGTCTCTCAATGGATCAACAATTGCTACAAATCCTACCAAAACAAGACCAGACTTGCTCTCGTCCGCGACAGCCTTCTCGTAAGCCTGACTCTCAGTATCATTCGGTAAACTGCCAGCCTTGATAACCTTGCGAGCAAGCAACAAGCATCGCTTTCCTTGACTGGAGTAGAGATCCTTGAGCTCTTCAAGTCGAGATCGCATCGCAGCGTTCAACGGCATAGTTTCACTATGTTCGGAAACGTAGTAAGAGCAGCGACCGATAAGAACATCCGGTGCTCCTTTGATTGTCAAGAGTCTATAAGCCTCGTCAGTGATAACGAAAAGGATAGGGCTAGTGGAAACTCACGTATCCTTCATATCAAACATCGTGTCCTTGTTGAGAGTTTGTGAAATGCCTTCATGCCTGGTAGAGCTGAAGCAACGAATCATAAACTTGTTCTTGCTGTTGAAGGCAAGATCGTAAGTCTTTCGCCAACAGGAGCGGAGATAGGCGACACTGCTAGTCTCGACGAACTCGGCGAAGCGAAGGATGGCCTGATCAGTAGCGTCACCAAAGATCTTCCTCTCGGCTAATGGTGCGTCGGCAGTGGCGGCGTCAAACTCGGAAGCATTGCAAAGGGCGGATATCGCCCTTATCTGGGAGATGGGATGTCCAGTTGACTTGGACAAGCCCATCTTTGCCCGAGCCTCTTCAACGGTCATGTTAAGACCGCCAATGGCACAGTCAGACACAGTCATTTTACCCTGCGAGTACCAGTTAGAGAAGAAGAGAAGCGGTAAAGAGATATATACTAACAGTAGTGAGAGTTCCAGTCTTATCGGAACAAACAACAGAGACGGAACCCAAAGTTTCGACAGTCTTGAGTGACTTGCAAAGGATTTTATTCTTTTTCATCAAATTTGCGGTAATAGTCAGACCAGCGGTGATAGAGATTGGGAGACCTTCAGGAATGAAAGCAATAGCCACACTGACACAGTTAACTATGAGAGTAGGAACATTGATGAAGTCGGGATGTTCCTTTCTCAGAAATGTGGCCCTGTTTGAAGTTAATACACGTGACGCAGTAGCTGTCGAGATTCCGACTCACCATATGACACAGACAAGGGTAATCATGACAATCATAATGCTGGCAATAATGACAACAAAGTAGAAAACTTCCTTCTCGAGGGTCGTCATCTTAACTTTTGGTTCGTTTGTGAGACTCGCAATGCGACCAAAGACAGTCTTATCGCCGGTAGCAACTACAATGCCAACGCATGAGCCGAGGATGCAGTGTGTACCCTGCAGGCCGTTGTTGTGAGTCTCAAGGTAGTTGGTGTCAGTATGGTCAACAGTTCCAGCAACTGGCTTCGACTCTCCCGTGAGAACGGAGCGATCAAACTTGAGGTCGGATGAAGCTTGAACGATGCGCATGTCAGCGGGGAGCTTATTGCCGGCCTTGACCCGGACCACGTCGCCAGGAACGACATCAGCTGCACTGAGGTGAATCAGCTGACCGTCGCGGATTATGTCACCCTCTTCGGGCAGCATCTCCTTGATTGAGGACATTGTGCGTGAGGTCGACCAGTCTTGAAACATATTGAACAGGGCCTGAATGAAAAATACCGCAAGAAGAACAATGGCGAGAGCCTGGAGAGCATTTGTTAGCAGGCGCTCAGTCAGGACGCAACGGAGATGGTGCGTACCAGGTTGGCGACGGCGGGAGGGTCTCCCAAAGGCTTCCAAGAGATGAAGACAAGAATACAGCCGGTAAGAAGAATGCTACCGAAGCCACCAAAGAAATACAAGAAGATGGTTCTGAACCAGTGTGTTTTGGCTGGTGATGGAGCATTTCTGCCGTATTCTCCTTGTCGTCTCTTGGCTTGATCACTTGAAAGACCGTCGGTAATTGAGGTGGTGAGTCGTTTCTCTACGTCGATCGTGGGCAGGGTGTGCCATTCGAGGTCCGTCAGGGCTTTTTTAGTGCATGCAGTCGTCAGTATCGTTCCCGTTTCAGTGGTATGTAACGCTCACTCACCTTTTGTAGCTGTGTCCCTTGCCTTGGCAAGTTTAGCCTGGTCCTTGCCTTTCGACTCTTCGATGTTAAAGGAGCTATTGGAGATATATGAGCGAATTCTCTGGAGGTGCAACGGAAGTTTAGCTTACACAGTACGATAGGTGATGGGGAAAGCGAGACTAGGATCGCCACGATTCATGGAACTTGCTCGATGGATGCTAAGCGAGCCTCGAGAGCGAGGACGACTGTGATTTCGAGGGGACCGGTCGTGACGACGCGATCGCCGCAAAGTCTCATCGTCATCCTCCCAGTTGATGCGATCGCCCACCTTGACAGGCGATACCTTTTCGCCTGGGTCAGACATAATGGAGATGATGAATGTATGGAATTGAGAAGGGCTCGTGAAAAGTAGTAAGTAGACAAAGTGGTGAGGTAAAGGTGCTGGGACTGGTAAATCTCAAAGGAGGTGACCTTTGTAAAAATATCGCCCATACCTTGGAGCTGAGGGGTTTACCTGATAGTCAATCTATACCCTTCGAAGCTACTTATTTGGGCACTTTGTTAGTTCCCCTCATCCCATCTTGTGTGGTCCGTGGGGGGCTTTACTGGACCCCTATGTAAGCTGTGAGTTAGCTATTACGGTTTAGTGTGAGCCGGGCCGGGGCAGAGATCGGGGCTAGTATATCCATGCAGTCACACCAGGGTATGTGTATGCGCGATATTCAAGTCATGGATCATCTCTGATTCTTTGTAATTTGACTCAGTCGAGGCGCAGTTCAAGAAAGGACTCAAGTTTGAGCGGGTGAAGCACAATTCAGCTTAGTACAGTGGGTGGTCAAAGATCGTCCATAGTAGGAGCACTGATTTGTTTCTTACATCGAGTGGAATTTCCTGCTCACCGCGACAGATCTTGGATGCCCCCTGGCGTAGAGCTGCTACGCTGCACACATGATTGCATCAAATCACACACGTTTATATCTATCACGCTGACACAAGTATACAGTTAAGCTTAGTTCTACTACTTCAGTGAAGGCACAAACAGCATGCTTCTGCAGTAATGCTTCAAACCTGAATAAATGTGCGGTCTGGCCGTATCGTCTATATCTAAGTATACAACAGACTCTCGGATGTGATAGAAGCAGCTGCAGTCGTTACGCTGTTGACGCTCTTCGCTTGTAAGTCACTGGTCATCGTTTGGAACCCAATTGCAGGACGCGACGGTAATGCACAAGGAACAATGTCTCTAGGTTTGGGTGGAGCCGCAGAGTAAAAAGGAAGGTTGGCAGGTATTTTGCTGTTACTTTGTGGGGAAGTCACCAGTACAGGGTGTTTTTCCTGGTCGAGGTTCCTGCAACTTGAGGTTGTTAATGATGGATCATATTACCATGACCGGGCCGGTACCTACCCTTGCGAACAGTAGAGGAGCTGATGATCCCGAGGAATAAACTCCTTCTCACATCTCATGCTAGCAAAAAACAAGGGTCAGGGTTGTCTGTCAACTACGTCATCTCAGACTTACCAAAAGCAAGGAAATCCATTGTCTTCCTCTTCTGTAAAGTCCAGACTCTCGACTTTTTGTTTGGCTGGGTACCGCGGTATCCTTGAGATCGTAAGACGACGAATCATTGGGATTGCTCCAACTGGAGTTGCGGTATCAAGTGGGCGGTGGCAGTGCTTGACACGGCGGTGAACCATGATACACGAAATAACGTGGGGAGAACAAAAGCAATAAAGCGGTAAAATAAGGGCATCTCTTGAGAAGGGTCACAGTACGCTTCTTATCTTTGAAGCTTGTTTATATGCATCAAGATCGTAGTGTTTGCTTGTGATTAATCTGACAGGGTCAATGAACGTGAATTAGCGCAAGTTAGCCTAAATCTGACATCCACCATTCCATTTTATCCCTGTTCACTCATCTCTCAATTCTTACGATTTATCCAATCACAAGCAACACAATTTAGGGCCGAGGTCAATGCGTGAAACAAGCATTTTGTAGCCCCTCGCTTACATACCAAGCTTTTTGGACTAGCGGCTCATGCCATCATCCCCGGTCTTGGCAGGCAACCTGAGGGAGTGCATCAGCTAGAATCACACCCAAGAGGCCTCCTGTGTTCTCCTCTCTCATCACCCTGAGATCGTGTGAGAGAAAACAACTTATCACTTTGAATCCACTGGATCCGCTAGATGTTAGCTCGATTTACTGAAAAGAGGGGTCGTTCTGCATCCTCAATGAATAAGGGATCACCATCAAATCGCGCATAATTTTACTCAGTTCCGTAGCCGAGAAAATCGAGACACATTGGTGAATATGAACATGGGATGGTCAGAAATTAAAGTCTCTAGTGTGCTTCTTCTATACCTCGTGAACACAACAGAGAAAATCCCTCATCCTATCTGAAAAAAAATACTTTTTTCGCACTTAAATGCGACATTGGCTGATGATACTACTGAATCTCGTAGCTTACCCTGTGGCCTTTTACATGCACAGATCTTAAAAACAAGAACCACCATACCTTTCTCCCTTTTCACAACTATGAATCTCCCATCTACCATCTCAGATGACTCTTTACCAAATTCACCTGATGATGATACCGACCAGCCACATTATTTCAGTGTAAACAACCCATCTCTTGTTGAATCATCCAGACATTCTAAAGTCTGGCGCATCGTCTGGCGTGTGAGAGGTCAGTTACCCATAGCCCTATAGAATGAAGCTTCTCCTGTGGCTGGTTATTCATCAACGTCATATCTAATTACAGACACCCTCCGAAACACGTATCAGTATGTCAACGATCGTGGACGTGATAGTCCACCACAAGAATCCTCGGTCAGGGTACCGTTACTTCCAGCATGCCTAGAGCAATGTGAGACAAATTGCTGTTCTGTATTATCATTTGGAACAAAGCCGTGGATGAACGGGCTGCTTGTATTCGTTGCTGCAGGCATCGTGTCATATCTGTTGGAAGCAAACCCTCTGTTGGTTTTCATCTGCAATGCCATCGCCATCGTCCCATTATCCGCACTTCTAACAGACGCCACTGAGGACATTGCTGCTAGGGCCGGCGATACTATTGGAGCTCTCCTCAATATCACCTTTGGGAATCTTGTTGAGCTTATCCTGTTGTACGTCCAGCTTTCTTCAATCTTACTGTATTTTGGAGCACTAATAATTGCAGTGTGTACGTTATTGATTCCGAATATGAGTTGATCTTATTTTTATAACACTGACGAAAATAGCATTGCTCTCAAGGAAAACAAAATATATGTAGTACAAGCCTCGATTCTTGGATCGATTCTCGTCAATCTACTGCTGGTCCTCGGTACTGCTCTCGTGGCCAGCAGCGTCGCTGGGGTAGACATGATGTACAACATAGCTGAGGCACAGCTTCTTGCCTGTCTCCTCTTTGTCTCTATTTTCGTGGTTCTCATACCTGTGAGTTATCATACAGCTTAAGCTCGGTATGTGACTAACATCAGCAGACAGCATTCGCGCAAAGTATCAGCGATCCGGGCAGAAGCAAAGCAGCAGGCATCAATATGGCCAGGATCTCTGCATTCATTGTCCTACTAATCTATGTCCTGTACTTTGTACACCAGTTGAGATGTCGTTCTGACAACGAAGACGATGTCGAGTCTCAGGACCCTGATATGGATGTTGGATCAAATCACCATCCTTCTCAATCCAGGTCTTTCGTTCCGCAGGCCTTACCTTCCCGTACCATCAGGTTTGCAGACGGCAGTGTCGCAGATCCGAGGGCTGACTCAATCTACAAATTGAACGATATGTCCGAGTCTGGTATCATGGAGCCCACGGAGTTGGATGAAGTGGCAGTTGATCGAGGTCGCAGGAGTGGAGAGATGAGTCGAACCAACTCTCGGCGCACCAGCTCGTACCAAGCTATACTGGGCTCGCGACGGCATTCACGCTCATTCTCCATTACCAGCAGCAGAGGTTTCCGCAGCCGAGAATCGTCTATGAATAGAGACAGGCGCCATACCTCTTCTCTCCATCTCTTGAGAGATGCTCGAGTGGAGATGGATGAGCTCGTCTATAAGGATACAAATTCTGGGCTGAAAACATCGGTGGTCCTCTTGATCATCACTTCAGCTTTGATGTCACTATGTGGAGAGTTCCTTGTCAGCACTATTGACGATGTTACACATGACGGTAGCCTTTCTGAACCACTCATAGGCTTGGTTATCTTACCTATCGTTGGGAATGTCGCTGAATATGTCACTGTTGTGGCGGTAGCCATCCGCGGCAATTTAGATCTTGCAATTGCGGTCGCTGTTGGGTCGTCTATCCAAATCGCATTATGCATCGCACCTCTGACTGTACTGGCAGGGTGGGTAATGCACAAGGACCTAGATCTAGCATTTGACAATTTCGAGATGGTGACTCTTGTCGGTGCAGTTCTTTTGGTTAACTTACTTATACTTACTGCTGGGATCTCCGACTCGAGGACGGGTGGTTTAAAGGGTGCCTTGATGTGTGCATGCTATGTGATATTTAGGTGAGTTTACGTCCAGTAAGGTATTTCAGAACTTTAATTAACAGCTACTAACAAGAACAGTATTGGATCCTTTCTCTCTATATAGTAACAATAATAGAAAGGGGTATAATAAATAAAAGCAATATCCCTACTTAATCGTTGTAGCCTTTCCGTATTACATCCGTTAGTGTTTTACCACTGGCCTTCCTATAGGTCGTAATAATACTGGTATTATTTTCGGGATGAAGTTACGAGGATATGATTACTATACATCTGAGTTTAGTTAACGGCTAGACTCTATTGGAGCTAATTATCTATTCGACAGACAAGACGGATCTTAAGTAAATCACTCCGCAAGTCCGCAATTCCGCCACTCCGCCACCCCACATCTGGGCTCCTGATGGCTAAACATTTAACCATAGACAAGGTTTCTGCCTACTTAGTTAGATAGTCTACCTATCGAGATAACGTTATTGCTTCGTTTTAGTTGCGGCTTGTTTACTAACTGGACCCAAGATTAGTAACCAGTCTAGTAACTCAGACGGCTATAACTCAGTCGCTTCCGTAGTTCATTTCTGTGACTGAATAATCTCCTCATCACCGATATCGTATCTGCTCAACATTCGCAATCATGGCTCCCAGCTTCCTTATCATTGGATCGACTGGCAATACAGGAAGAAGCCTGGTCGAAACCTTATCAAACCTTCTGGACACTCATACCACTTTCTCAGGCTACAGGATCCTCGCTCAAACACGCTCCGCAAGTGGACCTACCGCCCAGCAACTCGCTCAATTGCCTCATGTTGAGGTTGTAGAGAAGAACTGGGTTGAGATCACCACCGCCTGGCTCCGTAAACACAACGTTGTCAGGGCATTCATCGCATCGCACAACCAGCCTAATCAGTTCGCTGAAGAGTCTACATTCCACGTCGCTGCGCTTAATGCCGACGTGGAATATGTCGTGAGAATCTCGACAACAGCGGCGAATGTGCGCCCAGACTGCCTTGCCTATTATCCGAGGACGCACTGGGCGATCGAGGCTCTGTTGAGTTCGCCCGAGTTCGAGCATCTGCGTTGGACCTCTCTTCAGCCGAATGTGTTCTCACAGGTCTGCCTCGCTCCTGCTGCTGAGCTCATCAAGAATTTCCGGAAGACAGGAAAACAGGACACCTTGCGATTGATGGCGTCGGAGGATGCGCCAATTGGTATGATCGACTCGAATGATGTTGGTGTTTTTGCAGCCCATCTACTAGTCATGGACGACATCACCCCACATCATAAGGCCAAATATATCTTGAATGGACCCGAGGATGTCACGGGACGCCAGATCGTTAGTTTGGTTGAGGAACGAATTGGCACTAAAGTTGAGGACGTCATCTTCAAGGACATGACGTTCCTTGAAGAAATGGCCGCCGGATCTCAGGAGTCCAAGAATGTCATTATGTCGATTGTGCATGCGGTGGAATCAGCATGGGATGGGAAATGCACAGCTTCTACCACAAGCAAGGAGGTCTTTCAGGTCGCAGCGCCAAAGCGTGTACCTGCAGAGGTTCTTGCGACCTTGCTAGAGGAATAGAACATTGTTGGTCTGAGTGTTGACACGTCATTTTATTCTTTGTTTATATGTCGCTTTCTACTAGATAGGATCTCCAGGAACCATAACCATCTCCTGGTGTTCTCACAAGGGAATGGCAGAAGCTCTTCAGAGTCCAATTCAGTCGCAGTTAGGTATACAATGCAACATATCATCTTTAAAAATCTGCAGCTTCGAAAGAATACAACATTAACGCGTTGAAACCAATGACACCGCCACACCACCCGTCGTCATTAAGGGGTGCTTCTAATGCTATACTACTTTGGATTCATATTTCCCCTCATCATGTATTCTTTGTGCGCAGGTGCCTCAAAAAGTTCATAGAACCAGGTCGAGTACCAGTTACCACCTCTGAGGTTCCCCAGGTTTTCGCCTTCCTCCCCATCATCAAAGCCGATGCCACAATCAGAAAGGTGAGGGGACTGAATAGCTGTAGCGTTAACCCGACCAAGCTCTCTAGCCTTATCATCTGTAAGTGAGTCCACGGTCGCAATATCAGTCGCAAACCCAGACTTTGCGCTGTCGACGACGATCATTGCTGTTTCACGGCCCTCATACTCGACTACCCAGCAACTACCACAGAACGGAGAGTCTGGTCCATCGACGCCCTCGTAACCCGCAATCGCAAACGTTACATCCTTCAGAGATACCCAGCCTTGATCCTCAATAACACTGCCTGGTTTCCCATTCCAGCATGCAAACTCTTTGACAGATGTATTAATGTCATCGAAGATCCCGTTGTATGTAATTGTGGTAACTATGATCGTAAGCAATCAGCTCAAGTGGAGGATTATAAAGTCTAACCAATATTCGCAGATGTTAGAGAAAGCAGGGAAGCAATGCTAGCGAATGTGGATATGTACATCTTGAAAGGTTTTGTCAGGATGGGGAAGACAGCAAGAGAATTTAGTCAAAGGCTTCAGTGGAGGAGAGACGAGGTTTGGGACAAAGCGAGCGTGTGAGGTCTGATGGAGCCTTTTATCCGACCCCAGCATGGATACGTTGGTTGATTGGGGGGCTTGTAACAATTTCTGACTGTTGGTTGTTGGTTGCAGGTGTTGGCTGGTAACCCTTGACTGTTATTTGTGTCTAATTGCCTCTTATGATCTTTTCAGTTGATTTGACCCATGGGGCCCGCCTTTCGTACCTATCACGTACATTCGGTAGTTCGAATGTTTTCGTATTGCTATCTAATGTGAGCTCAGTCCAAAGGTCTAGACCGTCTAGGACCACCGATAGACCTCTTATAACTACAAGTAGTGCGAGATTGTCCAATCCGCCGAGTCATCCGCCTCGATATCCTCACCCAAGTCAATTGTGCTGCCAGAAAAAAGCCTATCTACCTCTAAGGCGCGATCATAGCAGGTTACCAGCAATTTGAACACTGGTCCTCCATCCCGCCGAACAAATTGCGCAAGCTTACCCATCACAATGTCCGTTTCATATACAAGCGATTGTCTTTCGTAAACCGATATCTCATCGATAACGCAAAGTACCACACCGCCCTGGGGTAATTGCTCGACTATGCGCTTGAATACCGAGCAAAGAGTACGAGCTTCAAGGTCTTCCAGCTTCCGCCACTTGGAATGACTAAGGAACGATAAGTCGATAGCGATGCGTTTCTCCATCATCTGGGAAACCAGCTGGCCGATCAGGTCGGACAGCATACCAGTTGGTGATGACCATCGGTTCCGGACACGCGATCGTTGATGTTCACTGCAGAAATATTTGATGACAAAGATAGGAGTCCCAGCTGTAAGTCCTGTTGGTGCCATTTCCGCGACTACGAGGCTGAAAGGGGAGACTCCATCAGCTGTGGATAGATCACCACGTCCGTTAACGAGGAGAGACGTAGAGTTCCGAGTTTCTGTCATAAATGCTTGGAACTTGTCATTACGAAGCATGGGTGTCACTCTGGACTTTGCCTTTTCGCTTAGCATGTAGCTGGATGCGAGGATAGAGTCAATATCTTCGGTCAAGAATTCCGGGTGGTAATAGAGACACTCGAGGAGTCGGGTTATTTGAGAACCGGTGTTGGATGAGGCTGGTCGGTCAGCCTGTCTCGAAGAGGTTGTCGGCATACTCGGAGTTGTGCTGCCACTAGTATCTTTATCTTGCAAAGGTGAGAGGTCTACGTTTAATAAATCGTAGGGTGATGTATCGAGCTGGGTAGTATCGCTTTCGAGGCCAGTTGGATCTGCAAAAACTGTTATTAATGGAATAGTAGGGAAAAGCCAGGTTGATGGATATGGTACCTGGGATAGTTGTTTGAAACCTTGGGTTAGTTAATAAAAAGTTCAAGAATTGGTTGAACACTACTTGGATCTTTTCAGTGTTCTCATAGACCCGTGAAACCATGCGCGCTTGGCACTGCGAGGCTTCTTCATTCACAGCCTGAGCGCACGCCTTGACAGCATCAACACTCGTGAATAGCTGTTCTTTGTATGAACCCTGCTTCGTCATACTTCCAATAAACTTCCCTGTAGTGAGTCAGTATAACCCTGTCGGTCCGTCGCTGTAACTTACTTGTCTTATCGTCCAAGAAGAACTGCATGACCTGACGGAGAAACGTCAAGATGGCTTTGAAAAGCTCGATGCTTAGTTGCTCGAGAGACTGCTCTCGCATTTGCCTATACAAGTAGACATATTTCTTTGCGCTCTCCATAATTCTGGGTATCTCAGATAATGCTTCATAGATACTCTCCTCGACTTTAGTGTACTGGCCGGCGGCCTACAATCAGTTAGCCAGTCTGATCGATGGTATTGGCTCGATTCAATGGCTTCCTTACCCCAATGGCAATTTTGAACACGCCGCAGATACTGCACCAACTGTCAACAATTTCCATAAGGTGCGACATGAACAGGTTCTGCGACTATACCTTGATCCATAATCACCTGCGGGCAGAAGTCCCAGCCAAGTTTCCATGGCTGCGGAGTGCCTTCCGACCTTGTCGATAAACACCATGACTTTACTTTGCTTATTTGGTCGGCTCTTCCACCTCTGAGCTGTTCTTCCTACCTCGCCCATTACAGCCTTCCAGTCGCAGTTGCGTAGATTGACCTTACTCCCAGCATCAATGCCAGGTGCATCTTGATCAAGCTTGTTTTGAACCTGATCCATCAGTGTGAAGAGATGTTCCATCTCATCGCGTACTTCATTCCATCTTGAGTTACTGCCGTACGAGCTGTTAGTACAAGCGCAATAAAAACAAGCTGTCAAGGCATTACCTTTCCTCCTGTTGGAGGCGGGCGTCATCAAGTGACACGAAGCCGTTTGCCGGCTCACTGAAGATGGGGAGTGGTTGTCCTGGTAGAGCAACGTTATTTTCAACGTATGTGATGGCCTGATTAGGTGGATGCCGATCACGGGCGGCTAGAAATGCGGCTCTCTGGTGCTCTTGCATGATACCCAATCTAGCAAAAGAGGTAACAGTGAAAATGGAAAAAAGGTCAGTAACAATATATGTTGAATATGGTCTTCGTTTTGTGTCAACCTCATGTCAATATCCTTCTCGTGGTTGTTCACATCAATCAGAATATTTTTTGAAAACCCAACAGCTCTAGTATATATCCCTCAAAACAGTCTTCTGTAAACTACAACTCTCAAATCAGGCTCCAGGCTCGCATCCTCGTACCACCAACCTGTGCGACGAGGTGAGGGGAAGCGGGCGCGTGAAAGGTTGAAACGGCAGGGGTGGCGAGCTTGAGATAGGTGCCCGCAGCTGACTGCATCACTCTCCTTCCACATGGCTGCGAACAATTGGTCTCATATTGGTGGGTGGTCTTTCAGCTTCGGCAGGTTGTGAGTTGGATGCGACGGAAAGACAAAAGCTTCCTCCCATTCTTGTGGTTTACTCTGGTACGGATAAGATTGATTTCTATGAGGGATTTCTTGTTGGCCAGGCGTTTCACCGAATTGTGAAAGGATATAAGCGTAAAGCAAGAACGATAAAGTTTCAATAAGTCCAGCAAGGAACTTAGTTCACACAATACCCGACCGATCTTCAAAATCCAACGTACACTCCACTCACTACATTGTTTCCCCCAAAATGAGCCCCCAACACACCACTGCCTCTCAGGCTGAACATGAAGCTATTGAGGCCCCAGCCACACAACTGGAGGAACAGCATGATTTAAGGAAAGAGGAAGTGGGTAAAGCCAGTGAGATCGACCCTATCGAGGATGTTTTGATGCGTTTGGCTCATGTGATTGAGCTGGTAACATCTGGAAAGACTGATGAGAGTGGCGCGAATCTCGAGTTTGATGCAATGGAGTCCGTTATGTCCACCCTTGGCCAGGGGTTGCTCAAAAGACATCGACGTCTTGGGCTAGTCAAAACACGATCTTTGCAAGCGACAATCCACCATAACCTCGTCAGCTTAAGGGTAGACGAGCTTGAAAATGAGGTTAAAGCGTTGAAAAAGAGGGTTTATGATTTGGGAGACGACCATGACTTTGAAACTCGGAAGGAACAAATGCCTATTCACCTTCATGAGATTAAGAGGTCCCATCCCAATGACTTTATTCTCAGCAACGATGTGGTCTGCCTTCCTACGCAGCAGCAACCGGCTTTAGAGGTCCGTTTACCTGGGGGAGTTGTTCCAAAGCACAAGTCTTCGCAGGCCTCCTCAAAGGAAGAGACAACTTCGGTAGAAGAAGTACCCATTGAGGTAACCCCAGACCGGTTGCGGATCCGGTCTCGCCCTCTCATGTCCCACCTGGAGGAGTTAACAGAAACTCCGATACTTTCCCTCGTCTCAACGAATAGGTTGAAAGGCGAGACGGTTTACAGCCCGCTGGTTTTCCTGCGACCATTCAAGTTCTTCATACGACACGAAACAGTAATCAGAGAAAGCGTCACTGATGTAGAGGTCAGAGTGGAAAAGGAACTGGAAGGTAGGCCTGAGAAGCGCTCGGATTCGGGGAAAGACTTCCACAAGCCGGACAAGCTGGACCAACAACGGTTCTCAAATAAAACTCTCCTTGACGATCTCAGACTTCTGATCACCTTTCTCGATAAGGACCTCGGCCCAACTTTGAGGCTGTTGACTGGAATCAAAGATGCAACCGCTGTTTCAGTCGAGTATTCAGATCTCGGGCATTTGTTTTCAAGAGGAGATATTGTTGTTGTTAAGACAGATCAGACCTATGCACGAATGGTTGTGAACCTGGCTGGTGGTCGTGACCCTCTTACCCATAAGCTTCGGGATGAGAGCAAGCAAACTCCAGCCCCAGTCGACGGCTTTGCTATTGACTGTATCAGCATGGGGTCTAACGGTTCTTCATTCGTCCCAAGACTCGAAAAGTACTCGATCAGAAAGTTCCATGGTGCACGGACGATAGCCTCCTTACCAGTTTATCCCCTCAGATTCCACCCCAATGCACAGTCTCTCTCTGTCAGGTTCAAAGAGTGCGGTAGGAGGTTCTCGGACATCACTCATGATTCTTTCAGCCACAGAAGGGTCGTAGGCAAGACCGTAGACGAACCATCGATCAGCCTGGATGCAGAAGTCATTGTAGACATGACACTTGCAATGAACGCCAAACCTGAGTGGCGAGCCGATGCCTACGTTTTGTCTGATGACTTTACTCGCAAGGATCTGCGAGAGGTAGAAGAAACTCCCTGGTGCAAGCACGTGTACGATTACTACCGTGGATGTTGTGGCAGCGATGCAATTTTCAACGACTTGGAATTGGATGATTTCGAAGCTGAGAATTTCATCAAGGGTCGTATGCTGCAGCCAACAGCTCATGACGAACTCACAGATGATCATTTATTAATAATGCGACCCTACGTTCATGCATTTGTCTTACGTTCACGACAATGGGTCACGGTACGATCTGAGGACCTGCAAGAAGTGGTATTTCGGAACAACTTCGACGACCTGGTAGTACCAGACAACCACAAGACAACTGTCAAGGCTCTAGTTACTACACACGAGAATGCAAGGTCGCCTCAATCTCCTTCTTCCGCTGAACAGTCAAGTATCGGTTCGGCTCTAGATCTCGTCAAAGGAAAGGGCAGTGGGTTAGTGATTCTATTACACGGTCCACCCGGTGTTGGAAAGACCTCAACAGCCGAATGCGTTGCCGATGACACAAAGAGGCCACTATTTCCTATCACATGCGGCGACATTGGTGAAACAGCCTCAGAGGTCGAGCACAACCTACAGAGCAACTTTCAGCTGGCTCACAAATGGGGCTGCGTTTTACTCCTTGATGAGGCTGATATATTCCTCGCCAAACGGACAAGAAGTGATTTACGACACAACGCCGTTACAAGTGTTTTTCTGCGAAGTCTCGAGTACTATGCAGGTATTCTATTCCTTACAACGAACCGCGTGGGTGCTATCGATCCTGCGTTCAGGTCCAGAATTCAGATGTCGTTGTTTTATCCTAAGTTAAGCCTCGACGTTACTTGCCAACTCTATATGAAGTTCATTCGAAGAGCCAAAGCTGAGCAGCAACGAAAAGGTGATCCTCTCTTCAAGATCAAGGAAAAGGAAATTCTCAAGTTTGGTAAGAAACATTTTCGTGTCCTGGAGAAGGGAGGTTATGAGACCTGGAATGGACGGTAAGCAAGCATTTTCATATCGCACATCTTAAGCAGATACGCATTCATGCCCACGAAGCGTAAACCTGACTGATGCATCTTGGAATATTCTGACTTTACTAGACAAATTCGAAACGCCTTCCAAACGGCCATTGCTCTCTCCGAGCATCAGAGTATGGTAATGGCGCCTGGGGATCCTACCCCGACACTAGGAAAAGAACAGTTTGAGACCGTAGCTCGGGGCTTCACCCAGTTTGATGAGTACCTCAACAAGACGCTCGGAGGAACAGATGCAGACGTAGCTAGGAGAGAAGGATATCGCAACGATTACTTCATGAATGCAGGAAACCCACCAGCTCCCCCGATGCCGCCTCAATCATCCTACCAGAGACAGCCACCTGGCAAGAATGTCATGAACCTCGATAGTGACGACGAGAGTGATTCAGACACGGAGAGTGACAAGGACTCTGACGATGACCTTGGACAAACGGCAATAGGGAAGAGTGGAGCTGCTGGTCAGGGAATGGCTGCAACTCCAGGTCAAACAGCTGATGATATGGACGAATTTCGCGAGTATATGATGTGGAAGCAAAAGAGGTCACAGTTCAAGTGACTTTCAATTATTTATCAGACGAAATAAGTAATAGCCATATGTATTTGGTATTCTCTACTTCAAACTTTTTATCTGTCATATGTCTGACGTCGTGTCAGCATCAAGAACCACAAAGACCCAGCACCTCATACTGTCGGGTTTTCACCATTGCAATCACGAATGTTATCAGGGGGTTATCTAAGTGGATAACCTCTAAATTCTGCTGAAAGCTTGGCCGTAAAATCAAACGACAACAAGCGAAGGCGTCAATCAAGGTACTCCCCGATTTTAGCCGTCAAGTATAACTCGTTCCTTGATAACATCCATCAGTGCGTTGACGCATTAACTACCCGATTATCCCTTCATTATAATCCCAGCTCATCAATTAAGAATGCGAAAATTTTCACGTCAAAGCAACTCAAGGGATATGACAAGGGATGCGATACCATCGATGAAAACAAGCAACAAAACTGATCCATCAGCCGAAAGATAATCTTATCAAAGACTTTAATTATGGGAGTCCACTTTGAACCCAGCAAGCCAAGCGTTGGGCTCAAATCGCAAGGTTAAATGCTGAGACAATCTGGAAAACTCTTTAAGTCTGAGACATTGTGTTTCAGTAAATGGTTGAAGCTCAAGATGCCAATCCGATGATGCCCGGTAGCTAATCTAAACCCTTGAATTGGGCGCGAAAAAAAGGCTTGGTCATGGCAGTTGGGCGGCGAAACGGAATGGCCGCCGGGGACTCCACTATTAAATGATTCATGGATTCAGCTCTTCAATCCAGCGACGAGAGGACAGAGCAATTACTGCAATCTCTCCAAGACCTACTCTATCTGTCGATGAGGTGTGCAAGTGATTTTTGGTCGCTGAAGAGTACTAGTATATTCCATGCTGTGTTGTGTTGTTACGGTGAAAGATACGAATGGCATGTTCTTGTGCTGTCATGGTGAGGCCTCTTATCATAACCGTGCGTGGCAAAACAGGTTTAACAAACTTTGAGGCTCGGTCTTATCTCAATCACCCTTGTTTTAGTGTCTGAGATCAATTGGCTACCGGGTCCGGCGCACCGGGACTCCCTTCCGCGTAGCCAGAACATCACGTTAACTCCCGTCAGGACATCAAAATCCGGCCACCATTGACTTCCAGTGCCACACATCCCTGTAGACAGGATTAAATTAGCGCCCTTAGCACCCGATGAGCCTCAAGGAACCCGCTTTTACGCAGGGAATAGTGAACCTAAACTTTTCGAGTCACGGTTTCATCACGAGATTTTGTCGTTGAACTCGATGATTCTCTTCGTAATCGCCCCCTTTTGACGAGGGATTAGCTGAGCTTTGATAAACTCAGTCCGCGGCATTCTCGAGCTCAGCTTTTATAAATACAGCATGTCGCTACTCCAATGCCGTTTTAGTTATTCTGCAGATACTCACATTTAATTACATCAATGATATCATACTCTCGTTAATACTTTAATCACCAAAATGGATCGTCTAAGAGATCTTGAAACACCTTGGGTAGATTCCAATACCCCCACCCGTCGCAACTCAATCGATCTTTCCGTCCCTTCGCCACCGGATCACGAGAATGATCCCAAGGCTTTTTTGAAGCATCACGCTGCTAAGACAGCTGCAGCCGAGAAGCAATCTGATCCCGAACAACCCTCCGATCTCAAACAGCCATTTGACCTTGAAAAAGGCAATGACACAACACCCCAACAAACACTGTCTTTTAGACAAAGATTGCACCACTTTACATGGGCTTGGTTCACACTCCCCATGTCAGCCGGTGGATTGGCACTGCTCATCAACGTCCAACCTCATCAATTTACTGGATTGAGGATAATTGGGACGGTGCTTTATAGCATTAACTTACTTATCTTTACACTATGCTGCATCGGCATGATTCTTCGATTTTCGTTTAATGCGGGGGATTTGAAACGATCTGTTACACATCATCGAGAAGGTTTCTTCCTACCAACATTCTTCCTCGCCATCGCTTCTTTAATTACCAGCACACAACGCTACGTCATACCTAAAGACGATGCTTCATACGCATGGGCTACACAGGCCATCTTCTGGATTTACGTCGTCGTCACATTCATCCTAGCAATCTGGCAATATTCTTTCCTCTTTGCTGGCCATAGTTTTAGCTTACAAGCTATGATGCCTGGCTGGTTACTTCCTATCTTCCCCGTCATGTTGGCTGGAACAGTCGCTACCGTTATCCTCGACACACAGACCCATCTTAACCCGCTTCCGATTATCTTTGCGGGCTTGACGTGTCAGGGCTTGGGTTTCTGTGTGTCGATGATGATGTATGCGCACATGATCGGTCGACTTATGCAATCTGGTCTTCCGAACCGGGAACATCGAACTGCGCTGTTCATGAACGTCGGTCCGCCATCGTTCACGGCTTTGGCTCTTATTGGAATGGCGAATGCTTTGCCAAAGACCATTTCTGGCGCTGATAATCTCGCTCTCAACGTCGATACGGTCCGCACGGTAGCGCTCCTCTGCGCCGTCTTTCTCTGGGCGTTGAGTCTTTGGTGGTTCTTCATCGCCGCCGTGGCAATAATTTCCTCCCCACCCAAGTTCTTCCATTTGGGCTGGTGGCCTCTGGTCTTTCCCAATACGGGCTTTACGCTTGCTACTATTTCCATTGGAAACGCATTCAAGTGTGAAGGGCTTCTTTGGGTTGGAAGCGGGATGTCTATTATTCTTGTTATTACATTCTTGGTGGTTGTTTCGTTTAATATTCGGGCGGTATTTGTACGGGATATCATGTATCCTGGAAAGGATGAGGATGCGGATGATCACTAAATCGCTTTAGATGGAGTTGGGTTTTGTTTTGAGATACCATGGGATACAGGATAGAGTTAGATAAAAGCAGGCTCTAGATTACAGATAGAAGTCCTCAACGGACGCCTAATAATTCACAACATCACATCTTCACTTCATCTCATCACTCTACCTACGCCATGTGTTGTTCATGCAGCCCATTCGGTCGAAGCCGGGCTAGAACCTTCGAACATGGATCAGCATTAGGCAATAAAGCGTCAACAGGGAACAATCAGGAAACTTACCTCAATCAGTCGAGAATGCTTGGACCGTAATCGCTGGGGCCACGGTCTTACGAGTCCGTGAAACAGGGCCGATATGACTGACTTGCTGCTCCCCCTTTCTAAATCCGTTCTTCCGGTTTTCGGCGAGGGTCGGGTCGGCAAAAGGTGAAGTTTCGCCGATGGTTCGAGTTGGTTAACCTAGAGTCAGCCGGTCAATCAAGGAAGTTCACTGTATCAGCAAAAGATGGAACAACACCCTGGAATAATATCAAAGCCAAGGACGCAATTAGTATTTCCGACTATACATGTAGCTCATGGAATGTTTGGACTAGAGCCCGCACATGTGCGGTGCTTTTGGTTGGTCTATAGCACGTAAAGCTCGTGTGACTCGTTATCAGGAATAGCATCAAAACAGAAAATAAAAGAAATACTCAACGAATCGATGTAACTCAATTATCTAACCTTTTATTACAATAGATCAGTCCAGCTATTAATATTCATCCAATCCTGCTCCGACGCAAAATTAAACTGCTGCACCCCCTCTGCCCCAAGTAACCGGTTCCAATCCGGCGGACTCTCCGGAACCATAACTTGCTCACCCTGCAACCTCTGCGTCACAAGGATCTCATACTCCCGATGTAACTCTTCAAAAACACTATGCACAGCCTCGGCATTCGGCCAATGTCTCGCAAGCATAAGCGTGCATCTCAATAACCGTGATAATCTCTCCAAAGCGTTGATAGCTACAAGAAAGGTCTGCGATGTTACAGCCGCACGAATTTCACCGGCGAATTGAATGCCTGCTGCTGTTACCGCGCTGACGGACGTAAAGTGGCATTGACGTAGTTCATCCCGTGCGGAGAGCTTTTCGAGGGATGTTACGATTGCTTGGGCGGCGGCGGAGCAGATGGATGAGGAGCTGGGGGAGGGAAGATTGCGGTGGAGATGAAGGAGGAGGAGGTTGTAGTGCATTCGGAGATGACAGGTCCATGAGTCGTCGTCTTCTGCGACGGTGGATATACCAGATCTCAAAGACCAGAGTCCAAGACGTGCGTCGATGGATGAGATATCTATCATCCTGTCTCTGGCTGGAGCGTTAAGGGAGATGACGTCTAGACCGATATATGCTAGATCGACGAGATGGTTCAGAAAGTCTGGAGTAACACCTGATGTTTCGGCCATCGAAGGGTCGGTGGTTCCTGTGTCTGTCATATCTTCCTGTCGCAGCGGCAATTGATCAATATCCTCTGCTCGCACAGCACACGGTCGTCCCGTTTCCAGCGCAGAGAAAACTTCGCAGAAGAAAGCCGACCACCAACATCGCCGATACTGCGCCGTCTCCGCAGCAGGTAAATGTGGACTATTCCGATGAGCGCCAGAGCCTGTGCCTATAAGAACAGCTATACCAGCCCAATACCACGGTCCTCCAGCAACCGTATCTCCATCCCCGATATGCCATGTAAACAATGCAGCAGCTTGCAAGAGATGCATCCTATCAGACTCATGACGCATATGATATAACATACTCGCCCTCCGAAAAAGAATATTCTGTACGGCATGACGATCATTTGCGACCAGCGGATGAGGACAAGCATGCGCACCAGCCATGAGAACAGACTGAAAAAGAAGTAGCGGAGGCGGATTATCAGGAGTGCGGTATCGAGCAAGAAATTCTGGTTTCGACACAATCGGTAGGAATGGATGAATATGATCGAAATACGCTATAACAAGCGCATCCCTAACTTCCTGCGCAGGAAAAGACGATACTTCAGTGACAAGCTCCTGACTCATCCAAGAACTAGGCGTCGGTTTCCAAGAATTAACCTGACGAATAGGCGGATATGGATAATGAAGCGGTCTTCCACTTCCAGTCCTATCACTACCAGAAGAACTATGTGTCTCAGGCCCGTTTTCTCCAGAGTAAGGTTGTCTGAACGATCTGTGTAAATCTACTAAGTGGACTAGGTTCGAGACTGCTGTGCCGACGTAGGCAATACGGAAGCTTTTCGTGGAGGCGAAGACGGCCCATGCTGCTGCGCCGATGCCATGTTTGAAGAAACGGGCTAGACCTTCGCGTGCGAGCTTTTCTTGGTTGTCAGATTGAGTGAGTTCTTGGGGTTTGGGTTGTTGTTCGGGTCCGATGAGAGTGAGTTGAGTATCTACCCTGTCGGGGTTGGTATTCCGCGTCACGGCTCCGGGTTCCGGATCCGGATCTTGACTTTCTCTCTCATCCTGGAAAGAGTGTCTTGATAAAACCGAACTTCTTCTCTCACTTGTCCATTTTGACCTATCAAATCAGCATCATACCCTGTCTCTTCCCATTGATGTTGGGCGGTCTCGGAACCGTGCCCGTGACTTACCGACATTCCAACCCCGACTTTTCACACACTGAACAAGGGCCTGTTGGCCTATCGACGATATCGCAGCGGACTTTGCGACGCCGACATAAATCACATGCCTTTCGCTGCTGGCGGCGACGTTTGTCGTGGAGTTTCCGCGGTGTCGGGTCCATGATGATGAGAGGGAAGAGAAATCAATCGGAACCGGTAGCGGGGATTGACGAATGACGATGTGGCCTCGGTGTGGGTAGGTTCGGCTCCAAAGGGCTGAGCCGAGACGGGAATTAGACGGGTATAATATCATCGGAGCTAAGTTTGTTGGAGAGCATCGTATTGTCGTATTATGCTGGAAGGAGTAAATTATATTTTTAGATAAAGTATCTAGTAATGAAACAGGAGAGCGTATAGGTACTTGGTTTGCATGGTGCCCTGAGTCAGTGAATATGTTGCAATGCTTGGAGATAAGTGAGACTCCGCATCCGAACTCGGGTTCTACATCTACAATGCGGGGGTCACCATAACCTCAACTCTTCACAATAGGTACCTCACAGAACTATCAACAGCATCTTAACAACTACCAATCATGACTTTCGAAATCAAAAACTCTACCATATTAGTAACGGCAGGCACGTCGGGTCTTGGCCTATGTGTCGCCGAAAAGCTCATCAGTCTCGGCGCAAAGGTGGTGGTAAACTACGCCTCCAACCACGTCCGCGCCGATCATGCCCTACAGCAACTTATATTACGAGCATCTCAACTGCACCAAACCTTGAGGTGCACCACCATTCAAGCCGACGTGTCCAAAAAATCTGAAATTGAGAGGCTGGTAGCCGAAACAGTCGAGTGGTCGGGTGGCAGGCTCGATGCTGTAGTGTCGAATGCTGGTTGGACCAAGTTTGCCAACTTTAATGACCTGGATGATAATGTCGACGAAGAGGTCTGGGATAAGTGTTATGCGGCGAATGTCAAGTCTCATCTGTTTCTTTGTCATGCTGCGAGGAAGTATCTTGAGCAAGCGAAGGGGGCTTTTGTCATGACCTCCTCTGTTGCGGGTGTTAAACCTAGTGGAAGCTCGATTGTAAGTTTGTATCAATCCGTGAGTAAACGCCCGAGTTAATATATGGTATAGGCGTATTCTGTCACCAAAGCTGCTCAGATTCATCTGGCCAAGTCTCTGGCTATGGTCATGGCACCTAACATCCGCGTCAATGCTGTATCGCCGGGATTCATGGAGACGGTATGGTCATTGACCCTTACTATGAGAGACGGCTAACTTGTATACAGAACTGGATCGCCGACTTTCCCCAGTCCAAGATCGAAGAGGCGAAAGAGAAGACTCTGCTCAAACAGATTACTCAGGTTGATGTAAGAAAGCACGTTTCTTCTCAGACTAAAGCTAATTATTATCAGGACGTGGCCGACCATATCATTCTGCTTATCAAGTCACAATCTATAACAGGGACGAACTTTGTTATCGACTCGGGCTTCTCTGTCTAGACAAGGGTTTTAAGAGTCGCATTCTCAAAGACGTACAGACAAAACAAGATGTTGATGAACACTGATTCTTTCCGTCGAGAAGACGAGGGGACTCAGGCACTATGACAAAGCAAGTTCCTGGATAGTTGTTAGGGTACTACACGTTGCCCAATCGATCGTTTGGGGCACAAATGGAGTCAATAACCCAACCACAAGTACTTTACATGAAGAAGGTTAGGATTTTCCTTAACGAACTTGTACATTTGATGCATCACGACTCCGAGGCCTGTAGAAGGCCAGGTGCATGTATTTAGCTCAATGCGGTAAGTGGCTGTATGATCCTGCTTGGAAGCCTGTGCATATTTCCGTCGTGCATCTTAACTTTCCGTTGATGATGGTGCCTAAAGAGTGAAATCAGGAACAACAGTCTAATTTCCAGTTATATGCTTTCTAGTTCCAACTGCTTCTTCAACCCAGTCAAGGCTCATCATATCCAAGTGCCTTCAAAAATGATTCTTATCAGGTCATGAGGGCCTTGAAGCCGGGCACCTCAATCCAAGCTGTTATGCAAGGGGGCCTCATTCAGGTTAGGTCTAAGCACCCGACAAATCAGAGAGCACCTCGTGTCTGCACATCGCTGTGTAAGACAAGCATGAAGCCACCTCAACTCTTGGCTTGAAAGCAGCTCAGTAATTGGTGAAAGCTATGACCACTGACGTTTTGAGGGAAGGAAGGCGGTTAAAGGGAAGAAATAAAACAGGAGACTTTGGCAGGTACCGTATCACCAAATTCTGCCGAGGCGAGCCTTGTGTTATTCTTTCACCGAATGAGGTGATAACGGTAATTGCATGATGGCAAGAAGACGACTTTTCTATCCCCACCAATAACGTGGAGTGTTGGGGGGGAACAAGGCGGCCGAGGCAGCCAAGGAACCCGGTTGTGGAGGGATATCACCAGGTCAGGCAAGGGAAGGTAGTTTCACTCGACGAATATGTCGACGCATTTGCGTCGAGACGCAAATGCGTCCAGCCTTCCGCTTTTATTGATGGAGTACCCTTATGGCATATATACAGCAGATACCAAGTAATAATAGATTGTAGCCAGCTTATAATTGCAAATTTTCCACTGACATTCCGATAACTTGGTTATCCCTTTTTTCCCGATTTATTGCGCCTTCCAAACGCCTTCGATGCTTTCACGATCCGACCGATTCATTACCTCCTCATTTCCGCCGTTCGAATGATATAAAGCCTCGATCCACACTTGAGAAGCTATAATTCTTCTAAAGAAGCTTGTCCAAGTCCTGCATCATCTTGTTGTGTTCCAGGTCGACGGATACTGGCTTGTGGCCAAGGCGTTTGATCCTGTTGTTTGTCTCTTCAACCTTTTGGGCAACTGAAGGGGCAGGAATGCTGTTGGCCAAGCGATGGTGGACGTCCAATTGGCCGTGGCTGTTGCTGTTGCGGAAAAGGTTCTGCTGAAGGTTTGAAGCTTGATCGGCTGCTGCTGTTGCTCCAGTGTTGGTCGTCATTGCTATTCCACCCAGAGCATTAGCTTACTGCCCAGGCGTCCCTCCATCGACCATCACGGTCGGCCATCGTACCTTGTATCTTTTGTTTGTCTCTTTCAATATGAGTGGAAGGATAGCAGGTAATGGCAGGAGAAATGCTTCACGTCGTCCTTCAGATTTTATTGCGTTCAATCTACCCAGCTTACTACGTATAACATTGTTTCTTCTCCGACAACCTGCAGCGACACTAACGACGGGGCAGCACGCCGACTTCCAAAATTACAGGACGCTGTCATAGGTTGGACTCAACACTCCCCAGCTTCTCAAACAAGGCAGATTGTCCAATTCAAGGCTTCCAGCGCCCTGAGTCCACTGGCCGCCCGATACCAAGCTGTTGATGAGGGGTAATGATACCGCATAACCCCGTGGCTTGCGATGTTGCCGCGTCCGTATACTATTGACTCTAGCTCGACCGAATATAGAATCAACCCGACGAACACTGCATAGTATCTCTCCCATTGGACTGCAGGGAAATGTCGATAACGAATAAAGGAGCCCCCGTATCTGCGAGAGTTCATCGCAACGGTTTTTCCCCTACGAACACGTTTGAGCCCTACCGATATTAATAGTCGTGTTTCATCACCATGCGACACGACGGAAGCATCTGTCAAAGACCAGGATATGACTTTTTACACTTCGATTGCCAAGCTTTGCGATGTGTGCACTTCTCGCCCTACTATTTGACAGGATCTTGACAACGAAGCTACCCATCGACGTTGTATGACCACATCATTGAGGCATTAACTCGACCTTCCGAACATCGACAAGATCGCCAGACATCAGCTTGACGGACGATGATTTAAAGACTTGGAGGCTTCACCGCCTCAATTGTTGTCTTGACATCACTTAAAAAAGGCCTTGAGAACTTCCCTAAGTCGCTGCCTCAGTGCCTTCTAACGCCCCCTTTCTTGGACCAAGCCAACCCGAACATCAGCCCACTCTGGCCGGGCGTAATTAGTGTCGGCAGGCCTCATTCTAGAAGCCCGCAAAAGAAAGGTGTGTCATGATTGCACTTCTTCAATGAGACTTGTAATATTTCTATCCTCAAACTCTCCCACGCGGAAGTTGATGGGTCATGCCGAAGAGTCGAATCGAGTCGACTGGCCCCTCGGCGCATTCAAACATGCGACTGTATGCGACCATTATCACATCTTCCATGAACCTATTCATTTTCCGCTCGACTTCATTAATCACATTCTGGATTAAGGCAAGACGGACGGCTATATACGGGTGATCATTGTATCAATCCAGGAACTGTCGATGACCCGGCGCCGTGCATCCCATTGTTGGTCAGTGTTCCCGCAGTTGGACACAACCCAGCATCAGCATTGCAAAGAGCTCGGTCCTTGCTTTTGTTGCAATGGCATTCCAAGCCTTCACGCGGCCTGCGGACTTCAGTCCCGGTAGGGCCAGCGTATCTCATAAGGCCACGTAACAGCTGTAGACATGACGACACCATCTTCTTGGAATCGCCAATGATAAGCATCCAGTAGCAATATTACTGTCTGTACGCTCGGACGTTGTTGCCTTACGCGCTCGTGAGATGGCTCATGATACGTACCCCGCGGTACCCAGATAAGATAATGCGCTTTGAGTGAATGCGGGGGGAGGGAGATGCGGCTTAAAATGTAGTTTGTTAATCACGAAAGATAACCCAAATTGGAATTTCTATTGACCAGAAGCTCGGAGAAGTTTTTCTTCCCGGCTACTGTGCTTTGCTTCAGCTCTCAAATTCCATGGGCGAACCATCAGTTACGTAGTGGTTTGTTGCCTGACTTGGTTGAGACGCGGGGGCTGAGAGACATGCATGAAATTGAGGCCTGCTACCACACACTGGAGAATATTCGATTAAGTGGATACGTACTTCACAATGCCATATAGCTCAAAATCCATTGTTAAACTTGTAACGAGGGGATAACTCTTGATACTGTAGCCTGATAGTTCCTACTAACATGCATCTAACAAGGGGTTACCGAACTCGTGAGCAGGTACATCACGGAAGCCTCGTATCAGAATGAAATTAATTTTCAAAAAACTATTCAACAAGCCAAATCTATGATCCATATATAAAATTTATGCGCCAAACCCCTCCCGACTTTGCTTATTCGTCCGGTTGTTGTAATCAGTTCTTAAATCCAGGAATTCCCGAGCCCGCGAGGTTTGATGAAGAAGTCTATCTCATGTCAGCAACAGCATCACCAAACAAGCGCAGAATTACTTACACAAGCGAACGACTTGATAGTCCACAACTCGAACCCGAAACCGGCGATATAAGTGTCGCAAGTAGGCTCCTTGTTCTTAGGGTAAACGAATCGACCACCAACTTCACAATGGTCGTCGGAATAGACGTAGCAAGCCGTGTCAGGCTGAACGAGGATCGCCTCAATTTTGAATTCTTCGCCATCGCAGGCTCCTTTGTTGGCGCCGCCATTTGTGAACTTCTCGCAGCCAGTGCCTGGCATGTCTTGGCCAAAAACATAGCATCCACCATCGACGTCGCCTGAGATGATACGGTACTGTGAGTCGTCCTTTGGAGAGCAAATCATGTCATCGTGAAATGTTGCTGTGGGTTTATGTTAGTGCTATGCTATACTGAGCGTGATGGGATAGATAACTTACCTTGCCATGCTGAGACGGGAGTCATGACTGCCAGAAGGACGGCAAGAGAAGTGCTGGCGGAGAAGTGCATCTTGTTGGTGTTGGTGTTGGTGTTGGTGTTGGTGTTGTATGTGAATAGTAAAAAAGTGTTGGATTGAAGTTTGGAACTATAGGAAGTTCAAGATCTGTTTATCGAATGGAGAAGAGATGGAGAACAGAAAGATGAAGAAGATAGACAGCAAGGACTTTATAGTTAAAGAGAACCTTACGGAACTACTTGACTCAGTCCATTTCTTTGTAGGCGGTGCATCTCTAAGTCCAAAGGAATGAACGAAGGATTTCATAATAATCTTAGTATGATATCAAAGGGATCGCCGCTGGAGCTCTAAGCCATCGCGAATGGATCTCTAAATGATCTCTCCCGCAGGTTAGCGCTAATTCCAGCGGCTCTAGTGGTTTGAATTTGGAAACAGCGCTGACATAGCGGAGACAGCCAATCAGCGATGGTGGATTCGAGATTGCGGCGGAGCTATCGTGATATCATTGGGGGCTGAGCCGACTCGTAGGATCTGGCTAAAGTAACGCTGGATAAGGTTTTCCACGCTATTGTAACGTTCCTGCATTGATTGCAGATTTTAGTTTTAATTATAGCTCCATAGGGCGGCCGACGTGTTTTGAAACATCTCTGGCGATAAGCCTTATCGTGGATTCATTCCCAACTACTCTGTTACAATGTGACCGGAAAAGTATATCCAAAGTCTTTCTATTAATCATGCTGGCACTTAGCCACAGTCGTAGAGGATTCTGATCCTCGTTATCTACGGATATCGCTATTACTCTCTTCATCTCCGTCCGGTTTGCCTATCGACACTGTAACCTGATGCGTCATCATTATTCCTCCACCCATAGTATTCAACTCGGTTTCACTCCCTGCCAAACTTTCCGATCCAACCTGGACAACATGTCTTCTAGGGATCTTGTTGCTACCAGGCCAATATATAGAATTCCTTGTAGGTCCGGTTCGGTCGTCGCTGCTGGTCGATGCGTGGTTGGTGAATTTTCGGAGGAGGGGGCGCAGAGCAGTGAGGGCGACAATCATTACCGAGATACAGATCTCGGCAGTGGCCCAGATATCTAGAGGCTGTTAGTTGAGAGTGAGAGTTGATGGGGGTGGAGGGAGATGTACAGATGGATATGTCGTTGTGAACGTAAAGCATTGTCACGAAGCGGCCGACGCTGACAATTATGGTAATCAGGCCCATTCCGAAGATGACAGCTAATCCGATCTTCTTCCGTGTCGATGTCATAAGGCCTGATAGCAGTGGGATGGGGAAGACGAGGTCTATCAATGATCTGTTAGTGGTAATCTTAATACAAAAGGAATCGACTTACTCAGAACTTCAGTCGTAAAATTCAGAGACCAATTCAATCTCATCAACGTCATGGACGTAAAAACGGTACACGTTTGATGTCCTTCCGCCCAGTTGATCGAAGGATCAGCTCCACACCAAAATGTATCGCACAGAAAGGTCGTCAACGCAAAGGCAGCCGTTATTCCAGTCAGCGCATAAAGAGCTTTCCTCATACTCGAATTCGTCACGGGGACAAGGTTGAAGTAAAAAGCGATAATGCTGAATTTTGGAAAGTAGATGCCCGTGTCGAAGAAGTAGTTGGTCGCGAAGCGGATCTATGGATGATCAGTTAGATCTTGAGTCGTGGTTGTCTGATTATTCGTTCGGATTATCTCGTACCTTCTTGACAGGTGCACTGGTACTCGCAAGCGCGAAGTCATCCATCGCATTCATTTGGTATGTCAGAGTATCACAGATAAGTAAACCCTGGCAGGCTACCAAACCAGCAATTAACAAGTAGTCAGCCGCGTAGATACCGAAGCCTCGGAGGAATAGCTTGACATAGATGCGACCGGCAACGAGGATGTATGCAAGGATGAGAATGATCCATTCAAATGCCTACAAAGGGTCAGTAAAGCAAAAAATATACCACTGTCAACAAACGCACCATAACGGCAGTGCTGGAAATCATCTTTGCAAACACACCCAGCCTGCAACAGCAGGTCCACACACAAAATAAGACAAGAGCAAAAAGAAAGACTGAGAATAAAAGAAAGGATGGTGACTGCATATAAAGCACTACTGCAGCGGATTAGGGGCCCATATCATAAGGTTGGCCGCTCGAGTCAAGCAAGCCCGTGCGGGCCAGAGATAGAGTAGCGGATCAGGCGATGGGGAAGTTATCCCCGACTAAAAGCTTACGCGGGCGGCGCCACGATCTTGTGTGGCCAGTTAGGCTCAAACAAGGGCATTTTGGTGGTAAATGAGAACAACATCATTGGGAATAGCGTGGAGGGGACAGTGCTACAGTGTAGGGGTTTTAGGGTTTCTGGGTGGAATCTGTACTGGGTAGGGAAGCATGTATCCTCGATGTGGGATAGTGATCGCAGAAGCCTAGATGAAAAGGGAAGTAGGATCTTGAGGTCGGTATTTCCCAACAATACCCCAGCAGACTAATCAGTCTGCAACACCAGTCTAGCGTTTTATAGGCGAGAGTACGTCGATCTGGCCAATTATATGCTCTATCCCTGTGGCTTATTTCTTCACGAAACTCTATTCCACTAGCGGCACCATTGAACCGGGGAAGATGGCCGAAGGATTCTATTGATGCGCCGTCCAATATTCTAGATGCCACCGTTTCAATTCTTGTTGGTGAAGGTGCGCAGGGGCCGTTTATGCCAAGATGCGTGACATCTCAGCTTGTGTTCTGTAGAGAACGCTACTGCAGCCATTTCTACTTGGAGATGAATAAAGAATGCGCGTGAGACAAGCGCTCGGACTTGGCCGGACAGTTGCAAGGGTCTTTTAGGCGAGGTGAGGCTATTGAGTAACTCTTTGATGATATTCTCTTGGCGCGTCGTTGTGGCTGATGAAACAGGGAAAGTTGAAGAAAGTTGGAAACTCAATTTTGATAGGTAACAAGCCCTCTGAGGTCTCCTCACCGGGCGATGCTGAGACGGGCCATTGGCATTTGACTATTGTGAGGTATTCCCGCTTTATACCCTCGTTAATCGAGTCTCTTATCTTTTGCGTCTGGGAGTTGATAGCATTAACCATTTCGGGCTTTCCGAGATGCAATTCCTGGCGTATGTGATAAAATAATACATTGCTTAATCGCGTTGAACCACCAGATTAACCGTTTTTCTTTCAGTTAATCTTACAGCGTCATGTAATGTTTCCTCATTACAAATGTTCTAGATATATTCTTGAGCTACATGCGTGGATCGGGCTCCATGTTGAGATTGTTGGTTGTTTTGGTTTGTAGGCTTGAAAGCTGGGCCACTCAAAAAGCTTCTAGTTTAAGCTTATCTGAGGAGCGAGTTCTGCAGAGTATACAGATAAAACGACACAATACTCAAAAGGCTTCAATAGAGTATTGCGATGTTCCTTGGTAGTAGGACTGCACAACCTCTGGAGCGTATATGTTCCATATTGTTCGAGATACTATTTCTCGCCCAAAACATATCCGAAGCCACTGGCTGCGCTGTACCGAATCTCATGCATCCTCAACTTGCCGTGGATGTAAGGAGATCAAAGACAATGGGATCCGTGTTCAGGCAAGGGTTTATAGATATCTTGCCAGCTATCATTCATGGTTTGGCGGGAACACGATTTGAAGATACCTGCAATGCCTACTCGACAAACCACATTTAACTTTACTGATCCCAGATAGGCAATTTTGTAAAGATGTCATAGAATAACATAAGGGTATCTCAGCCGCTAGACGATGAATTAATAACCAAAATAGCATCTCAAAAGTCTTAGATCTGACAGTGCATCATTCAATGAATCATTCCACCCAGTTGCAGAGTAATCCGCAAAGTTGATTTCAACTCAATCGTCTCAAGACTTTGCAAGTTCACAGCTACTATCAATGATGGTTCTTGGATCCATCACGAATCGTCGATAATCTGGTAGGTGAGTTTTCGTCGATCTGATGAGGGCAGAAGCTCGACGCTTCTGATCAGGGCCTGCCCTCAAACATAATGAAGGATAAACCCAAGGAGAGGCAGGGCTATCGCAGACCTAAGTCAGTCTCTTGCCATCTTTGATCGTATCAACGTGTACATTTGCATATTCCCGGCAGGGTAATCTTAGTGGATGTGAATAATACAAGTTGGCCCATACACTGGCTATTGTGAAAACATGTACTGCAAGACAAACGTTTCTGTCCTTTGTGAGGCAGTGTTAACGACGCAGTGTCGCGCCCTGGGCAGTCTGCTCTTATCGGGTTCATCCGGAAAATAGCTCAAGTCTAACAATAAATACTACATATGTAATTTCTTTCAATTATCGCTCTTGCGGGTTACTTATACCTACATAAAGAGATTCATCCATATTTCTTCAATGTCAATCTATTACTATCAGGTCTTTGAAATATTGTAGCAAGCGTTCAAGTATCTCAAAGCTTGCATTATACATTTACTTCTATGATGTGATCTAGTAAGACAAAATAGTTCTAATACCTTGCAACGCGGGAAGGAAGTCCTAGGATGATGGAGAAACTCGATGCGCATGACGCATGAAGAGAAAACTAATTCAATGTTGGCGTCTCCAAGCCTCCTCTTGCCATTCTGAGAGTTTTGATAGGTGGAACACTTGATGTGGCACACGCTTATGCATAAGCTCCCTGCAGTTCCCATACGCCAGAAAAAAGCACAGCAAATCAGTAATCAGCTACTACGTTACCTGTTGTTTCCAGGCTATTCTACTTGTCCCCCCTTCTTTCTAATAGTGACTATGGATGCCTGAGTACGCATGGGTGCCTGATTATTGATTGGATAGCAATGTAATACGCTCAGGCTGAATCACATCAGCTTTTTCGCCTTGAAATAACCCCTCGCTGCCACGTCACTTTCTCGTCCTACATTATCTTAAAGTCTTCGCGACTTCTGTCGTCGGCCTTGATGTGGTGAGTGCCCAAATCCCTATTCTTGAACCTACTGACCAAAACGTCTTCACTACAACAGATCACAAGTCGACCACATATTTCAGATGTCTATTGATTTGCCACGCGGGCGCCTGAATTGGACAGGCGTTTCCGACGAGAAATCAAATGGACGCGTCAAATGCGACCCAACACTTGGACGCTCTGCCTTTCCACATCGAAATTCGACTGTACATATTCCTCTGGGCTTCAGGAAATCTGAGATGATTCAAAGAATGGCGGGAAGTCCTGTACCGGGACAAGATAGGTTTCGGATGCAAAAGGCGTCAGCATCTAAAGCTGACGTTATCGCGGCCATCCGTCTGGAAGCTTTAATCCAGACAGCGTACCATGTGTTAAACAGTCCAGAGGACAGTTTTTCACTTCTGTGTACAAGCGATCTTCTTCCTCGCTATTTTTCTTGGCTAAGCCAATATTGCGACACGCACTATCTTCATTTTCTACATGATCATCCTCGGAGCAATCCTTTAGCTGATCCGGGTTCTGCGTGCACGTACCCTACTCGATTGGCCGATCAGCAACAGCTGGGCCGCCGAAGTAAAGAAGTCGGCGATTTTTCACGGAGGCACCTGTATCTTCCGTTCACTAACAATGATGACAATGTTGACAATGTAAAACTGGGTAAACCAGCCAAATTACCAGCTAAATCTGGTGCGACTGGGCAGCGTAAAACGTCTTGCACTGAAGAAAGAACATTTGAAGTCTTTTCAGAATGTTCTAGCAGGCAAGAGAACAAAGCTTCACCCGTATACAATGCAGTCTGCTCTCCCATACGAATATTCAATGATATGTTGTCTTTGTCAAAGGTCATGCAAAGTTTGCATACAGAACAACGAAGTGTCAATGCAATGAGAGGACTGGCAGAGTACGAGGGACTCACCGCTGTCAACATTATGCTCCCACATTTAAGAACTGCGGCCAAGGATTCGGAACAAGACGGTGAGGTGGAAACCCAACGAGCCGGCACTAGCTCTGCCCAAGGGCAGAATGATCATGGGAAGAGTGTTCAAAAATACCAGAGACATGCCACATGGCCTTCTGTGGTGGGTAAGAAGAGATCTACAAATGCTGAAGATTCCTCAGATGACGACGACGACGGAAAGAGGCCTAGGAAAATCATTGCCCAGAATGAGAATTCTCCAAAGTTTGCCTGTCCGTATTACAAGTACAACCCTCATCGGTTCAGTAGCGAACGATCGTGTTCTGGGCCAGGGTGGCCTAACATGCAGAGGCTCAAGTATGGATATTTCGATTTTACCATCCCCAAAGAAGATTGACTCAACTCTTGGTTTTTTTTTTTTTATCCGTATGGTGAACTATACTGATTGTCATCTTGTTTTAGAGAGCACTTGTTCCGGAGGCATAAAGCTCCAGACCACCAATGCCCTAGATGCCTGCTGGAGTTCGAGGATAATCAGTCGAAGATGCAGCACTGCCAAGCCCAAGAAACCTGCAAGGTTGGACAAAATTCATCTACCACAGGTTTCCTCGATGAGAACAAAATGAGACTACTGAAGCAGAGGGGCAAAACTACAGCCTCGGAAAGCGAAAAATGGTTAAGCGTGTATCAAATCCTCTTTCCGAACGAGACATCATTGCCGAGCCCTTGTAAGTTGTAGTTTACTGGGCGCATGCATAAGAAACGATTACTAATCTCGAGGTCAGACTACGAGAAGAAAGGAAAAGGACCTGAGCTTCCTCCTAAGACTGTTGCCCATGAGATTTTCAGGGAAAACCTTGACGGGGTACTTTCAGAATGGGAAACTATAAAATGTGCTAACCCTCAAATCTTGAAGTTGATAAAAAATGGGGCCATCGCCGCTTTTGACGAAACCCTCTCTGCTCTGTACAGGCAAAGGGTGAGCCCTGAGTTAGAGGATAAGATACCACCTATAGCGGTGTCAGTTCCAGAAGGAGACCATAATGATGAATGGCTTCGGCCATCTGTGACAGACTCGAATACTACAGGTAAGACCTCGTTCCAAGCTCACAGGGCTATTGAGTCTGAGCGGAACGAGATATCGAAACCTGCTTTCCAGCAATGCTCAGCTATCAATTCCAATACAGGGACTTGGAAAGATGGAACGATAGAAGCGGCAGGGTCACAAATACCAGATAGGAAGGCCCTTACGGCCCCTGTTTCGGAGCTTGTTGGGCAGACAATGGAAACGTCTTTCTGGCACCTACAGCCGCAGGCATCGTCTGTCGAAATACTCTCACAGAGCCTGCAACAGCAGGCTCATCAGCAAGACCGAGGGCAGGTTCTATCTAAACATGAACTTCGCAAGGTGCCTCTGCCGACCTTTAAATGCAATTTCTGTGAATACTGCACCGAGAGAAAATACAATCTCCGCCATCATGGTAATCGGACCAAACAAACTGACAACAAACAATACTAACTTAGTCTAGAACGACTTCAGCATGGCGTTAGACCCAGGAAAAGACCTGGTCCCAAATCTGCCTTGACTTCGTATAAGGGAAGACGACATGGCGGCTTCGATACCGGTCCCCCAACATCGATTGGCACGCCAAGAGAGGAGAATGGGATGGTAGACTTTGATCATCATCTACCTGACGATGGAATCGTTCACAAGGGTCAACTTTTCGAAGTACTCGATAATGACTTCATTTGCGATATTCCAAAAACTGAAAATAAGGGAAAGGGTGTTGAGAGAGGGGGGAGAGGGGGGAGAGTACTGGATACAGACACATCGAACCACGGGATACCGGATGAGGTCTACATCTTCGAGCCGCCTGCAGTGCCCAACTCATGGCACAGCGGCTTTGGTGGTATATGGCCTCCTAACCACCAGAATGGAATTTCACAAACCATAGCAGAAGATAACGGTTTGGAGGACAGCGTATCCTCTCATTATCTGAGGGAAGACTATAACTATGGAACATGAAAGTTGACTGGCTAGGGGAGAAGAGAATCAGGGCGACTACAGATGGAAGAGACCCTGAAGAAGGGCTAGTACGTATGTCAGATGCGTGTATGGAAAGCAAACAACCACCTGTCAGATCGAACTTAAAAGTCGTTCCATATAAATCAATTTCTTTTCTTTTACATGGATATTGCTGCCACGAAGTCCATGTCTATCATGGCTTGGCTACAACAAAGTGAAGAATACCTTTATCCAATGCTATAGCCTCTTAATCAACTTCTTACTCAACAACATCCTAGAAACAATAATGAGCAACGTAGCAACACATCCAACACCAGCCGCATAAAAGATCGCGGCTCTATACGGCTCAATTGAATCAGCTTCCGACGCACGTTGTGAATCGATCAGAATTCCTGCAATAGGCGCTCCCATCAAATACCCAGGCGTCCAAAACGAAGTCATCAAACTGATAGACGCAGCAGCAGAACCAGGAGCCAGCGTCGCCACAGCTGTGGGGAGTGCAACGAAGAAACTCCCATTCGCACAACCGTTGATGATAGCGAAGGCGAAAAGTGGTGGCAAGGATGAGCTGACGGGCCAGATTGCGAGCATGGATACACTGTTGATCAAAGCGGCGAGGGCGAGGGCATTGAATGACCCGATGCGATCGCAGATCCAACCACCTGCGAAGCGTCCAACTGCCGTCGAAGCACCAAACCCTGCAACCAAGCCGGCACCTGTTGAAGCCGAAAGACCGATCGACCTCGCAAACACGGGTAGGAAGAACGGAGGTACGAATAAGGCAAATACTCCGACAGCGCCCGCCATGGCGAGTGTCAAAAACGGCATACTCTTTAGCTGTGACCAGTCAAAGCGAGATGTCGAACTACTCCGCGCAAAGTCCTTGAGCATCAAAGCGCACGGAATTCCAGTAGCGAGGATGGAGAAGCCAAGAATGCGGAACGTCCATTGTAGTCCAACCTTGTTGATCATCGCTTGTGTCGCGAGTGGGAGGACTGTCGCGCCGACGCCACCACCTGCTTTGACGATCCCATTTGCGGTACCGAGTTTACTGCTGAACCATTGTACAGGAAGGGTGTTCGTGGCGGTATACAGCAATGATGTTGAAAGACCGACGAGTAATCCTGCGATACAGAATAGACCGGCAAGATGCTCGAGTGTGAAACTTGTGATGATCAAGCCTGCGCCGAACAGGATAGTTGCTGTAAGACTCGTATATCGAATACCATATTGTCTCGAAATTCTCACTGACAGCAATCCGAAAGCAACCATACAGGCCATGTACAGACTTCCCACAAAAGTAATGGTACGAATATTAGTGTGCAGCCTCGGTGATTGAACGATCGCGGCCTGAAGAACACCCCAGGCAGTGGTATATCCATTAATCCAGAACAGCAAAGTGAAGCACGCAGCGACAATTGTCCAGCCGTAGCCACCGTCGGGAATTGCACTTGTCGCATGATCCGGCACTTGATCTTCGGCTAGTGGAGTGTCATTTGACGGGTCTGGGCGTATGATCTGCAGTTCAGTGCCGTCAGAACCTGGCCTAGAGTCTGTCGATCTGCCGAGGTCCGAGATTGGAGTCAGAGTGCTTGTGGAGGTCATTTTGATGTGCGCAACAAGTATGAGGATCTACTTTTGCTTGGAATTGTCTGAGAGCCATGTCACGGACTCTTGTTTCATTTTATGTGATCGTCACGACGTGCCAAGCAATGATGACAGAGTCGACAGTCACATGAAGGGCGCGCCTCGATTGCTTACATCGACAGGGATCGATAATTCTGACGTAGTTGAAGGATGGTTTGTTAGATTTGTCTTGAGCTTATCTTGTCCGACGGACTTGATTTCTATGGACTTGGCTTCATTAGGCCAAGAATGCGACGCCAAATTGCGCTGGTGCTGACATTCATTGTAACCTCAGGATCTATTCAGTTGTTCACATTTCCAAGGCAAGATTCAATAAGAAATTAATGTATTGGCTATTCCTAAGGGTATTGTTGTTTACGCCGAAAGATGTCCAATTGAACATCTCATAACAAAATGATTAACTGCGAGCGGCAAAAGTAAAAAGACCGACAGCGCATAATGTACAAGAGGTCCAATTAAACCTCATTCGACCTCGCACTGCTCCTATCCATATCCTTCATATAAACCAATTGCACCTCATCATTATGGCCATATTCAACCTCATAAGACCGATCACAGGTGATGCCAACAGGATCAACCCGTGAGTGCGAATGGTTGGTCTTGTCAACCTTGGAAACTGTTCCCAAAGTTTGCGCGCGAGAGCGGTTGATATTTGAGTTTTGACCACCGTTCCTGTTGCTGGCGTACTGGTCGCTTCCGTAGTTGTAGTAGCGACGCTTCGATGTGCCGAGTACCTTGGGGAAGATACGGACGAGGAGGATTCGGAGAGAGGGCATGCAGGCGCAGACAATTCCGACGTTGGCTTCGATGGTAGACCATTTTGTTACGGCAAGGTATTCCCATGTTGAGTTGGCGCCGCTTGTTCCGGCTTGGACGGTGGCGCTGAGACGGAGGATAGACATGATTGTGACACTGAGATATGTTAGTTGAGATCAAAAAGAGATCAAAGGTTACTCACAAGACACCAACGCTGAACATCATTCCTACACCCCACTTCTTCTTCCAATCCAGGTTCATCTTCTTTAACTGCGAAAGGGGAATACCCAAGATCCAAACGTCAAGAGCAATGTTGATAACAGCGCCAGACCACGTGATAGCATTGATATCAGCGCATGTTCCAGGGTGGTCAGAATCGTGCATCCACTTCGTCCAGAAGTAACTAACAGGTCGACATTGGAAAATCGTAACAAAGACGAAGACAATGCCGAACAGAGACGTAAAGCCAACGCTAGTCCAAAGACTCTTCCTAACGCCCTTGGTTGGGAAAATGCGAAGATAGAAGAAAATCATAGACAGTTTAAGGCAACATTGTAAACAAAAGTAAAGAATCGCCATGACGTAGAAATAGCGGCCGAAGTTGGTGATTTGTTCTGGCCTTAGCGTCCAGACATCGCGACCTATGCCGTTGGGTGCTAGGCCGTATGAGTTGATGACGAGTGAGGGGATCGCACAACACATGACCAAGGCGATAAACAGATCGTCAAGGCCAAAGGGAAGCTTGTAGAAGAATTTTGTTGCGAATCGTTGGAGGACGAAGACGCCTGAGATGGTACCCATTACGTCGTTGAGGGTAACGAATTCGACGCGGTGGTCTCGGACGGGGGCACCACATGTTGTCAAAGTGGTGTTCTTGGTACCTGTCAATTGTTAGTGGAGGTCTAGTGCTGACGGCGGATGACATACTAAGAGCTTCTGGGACTGTGCAGGACACCAAGACGCATTTCTCGATCTCTTTTGTAAGCGCCTCATTCGTGCATGTGCACTTGACATCGCCAAGCTCACATGTCGAAGCCTCGACGGCAGTAACCATGCATTTCAGCTGCACCTGTCAGTTATCATCCCAGCAACAACAGAAGCAAAACTTACAGCACACTTGGGCAGTGTAGCCAATAGAGCCATGGGGTCATCCTTGCCCCATGCCAAAGGTAAGCACACCAAAAGGCATGCAAGAATCCCACGAAACAGCTTCATGATGTATAACTTGAGCTAAGACACAAAGACACGAGATCTTGGAGTAAGAGGCACACATTTCTTTTTTAACATCCCAGGGGGGTGGTCGTCCCCAGATATATGCGCCGATCATCTGCAGGGACGGGGCTTGAGACTAAAGACCGAACTGCTCTGCCCCTTGGTACCGCTTGGACCAGTTTCGCGATCAGACCTGCACAGACGACACATCGATTCAAGAATCCACGTTTTTGACCCGCTTGAGAGTCAGGTTTCGTTGGTGCTATCCAGGCCCTGTGGATATTGTAGTCTAAAAGAAGCTAGATAATTCCGTGATTTCGGTTATATTTCGCCACCCAACAGTCAAAAGACCAAGCATTTAGTCAAAAGATCAAGCATTGTAGGAAGGTGACTACCAACATGGAACTGCTCTTGCGTGATATAGGATTCTAGGCGATGGTCTGCATAATAACTGAAGCAGATAACGTTTGAAACCCCTGAAGAAATGCAGGGGCAGTTTGGAGTGCCATTGGATGAACAAGTCTCGTGGGGACTGGGGACAGATCGGCTAGCCCCTGTGTTTGTGGCGAACACGTGTGGGAGTGGTAGCGGAAAGGAACCGCTGCACGTCCATCTCGTATTTTGGTCCAGGGTGGCTAGAAACTTCGGACATTATGGGAAGGTGCCAAGCCAACTGAACGGTATGGCTGGAATATGTCAGGATGCTATAGCAATATTTCCGGTGGTAGTGATAAGTACGTAGCATTGCAGTTAAACGATAAGGTTCGGTCACTTGCTCGATACCCGACTCCACTCGGCTGCAGATCTGTTAACCTCGGGACATTCGGGATGAAAAAGGATTAACCGCCAAAAAGAAAAAACTCAGTGGAGAAGGACATGACGCCATACCATCTTGATTACTTATTTCCGCGAATTACTTCATCAAAGTTCGCCTGAACGGACACTACTGTTGCTTTGGGAAAACAATTCGTAAAACGTTTGGGCTGAGGCCGGTAACCGTTGCTTGTTAAACAGTAGGCTCGGGGGGCGTTTTAAGCGGCACAGAAAGGTCATGTCATGTTTTTGGTGCGTGTTTTTCCTTCAACCTCGGAGCTTAACGACTACTTGACACTTAGTGCCTGTGCGGCTTAGTGGCACAGAGTCAGAGACCCCTGAGTTAGTACGCACTAGTCACCGTGGCATCGGACCTATTTCTCGACAGACTTCTAGCGTGGAAAAATCTGGCAAAAGGTCCGGTGGACGGGTATATCTGAGACCTTGAGTGCTGTAAATCAGACATTCTGCTGTCACGAACTGCTGTATGAAACATGTTAAGCCTGATGCGGACGATCTGTGATAATCCGGCTCGTGCTGTCGCCGATGTTACCTTGTCAGTGGTCCGTGAACTATATCCACCTGATGACTCTGCTCTTCATCAAGTGGGCTTTTAGTGGTGAAGATGCGATCTTGACGTGACTGCGGTGGAACCCTGTAGAGGACACAAGTCTGAGGCCTCATGAGTCAAAGAATGTTCCTGTTTGGGTTTAACCTTTCGTCCGTAAACAGGTTGCCAAGAGCTGAATAACTTGGCTTTTCATCTACCCTACAATGACAGATTGCCTTCCGAAGAAGTGCCGTTGCATTGGTTGACTCGACCCATTGAAGTTGACAGATAATGCAGACGTCTTCATCCGGATGAATGTTTCAGCAAGATGGCTACTGCAACACAGTTGAAACATGACACAAAACCAAAGCCTACCATTTTCTTATCTTTTCCAGCATTTCAACTGCATGATGCCATTCCCAAGTACAATGGTCTAGCTGTCCAAATCTTCCTGCGGGACGCCCAAACGGGTCGCATGAATCGCATGGCGGCAAAAGCGGTATCACGACCTACTTTATGGAGATAGCAATGGATATAGCTTCAGAAAATTCGCCACTCAAGCCTTTATGTTAGCCAAGGGTCTCATAGAGCCGGAATTGCTTAGGCGAACGCGTCTAAATAAACTGCTTGGACTACGCTCTCCGTCCAAGCTCATCCGTATACCGGGCCAATTACTTCTTCCAAGCGGCCCGTGTTCTAGATACCCCGAGACAAGCTAACTAGTCTAGCTTGTTTAATTCTTCAGTTTAAGGAGATACGATAATAGCACAGCCATCTAATTGCCAATTATTTCCTTTCAGTCCGATACTAGCGGACTGTTGCATTGCGCCGAGTTGAATTAACTATTTTAGACCTGTAGCTTAACAAACCGGATGAAGTCCTTGTGGGGGCTTAGGGTCCGGTGGATGATAACTATAATAGCGACAGACTAGACGTTGACCAGTGATGGCTGTGACAGAGCGAGCCAGCTAACTGGTAGCGTAGAAGAGATTGCACCGGCAAGACTGGTTGATAGATGTCCACGTTGTCTTATACTAGTTAGGTGTCCTTGAGTTTATAAACAGGGTTTGCCTTGCAAGGCATGACAAGTGGGTTTGCTTCTTTATGCGAGTGCCCCTTGAAATATGGATCTCGCGGAGATACGCCGGGAGCCTCTCATCATGTTTGAACTCCAATTTATAGTTTGATATGCGCTGAGTAAGAGGGAATCAATCTTTCTGAGTTTTTTTGAAGGCCATTTTTTGAGTCATACAGCTCAAGAGGTTGTTCTATAGTAGAACTTCAGCATACAAGTTATACGTTTTAAGTTGACACTACCAGCTATTTATGAAGATACAAGGTATTGGTTCAATGATTTGATATCACATCCATTCCGCGCGTTCGGAACTGACTACTTATTGGTCGAGCTGATATCCTGGCCTCTGATCATGGAAGATGCCTACTGTAAATCCACGTCGAGGGTCAAAATCCACATCGAGGGTCAATGCTTATGCCGGTCAGACCCCATAAAGAATACGACACGATTCAGTGATTGCCATCTATACATGGTTCAACCTCGCTCGTCGGTATGTGTCGGCACTTGATGCCATGATCCGGATGAAAGGAATCTGTATTTTGGACTTCTTGCAGTTCTTGTGAATGCAGACACGACGCGTGGACCCTTGGCAAGAAGACCCTGAGTCGTGTTTAAGATCTCCGGAGCGGCTCCGGGATGAACCGTCTTCAGTGGTCGTCTCAGCCTCATCACATATCAGTTACCCGTGACGCCATTGAAGGAAATCATATTGCTTGTGATGCAACTTTTCCTCCTCTATGCATGACTAGGTGAGTGAACCAGCCCTAGTGTAGGGCTTAGAATATTATTGGGACCATTCTTCGAAAGTGCAACCCGGCAGACAAATTGAAGATACTATTATTCACGTGCTTAAAATGTTATTCCCTTACTCGCTGTAAAAGTTTAAACCAAGGATCTAGGCTGAGTCATTCATCTTTCTACCATGGCATGACGATGTGGCGGATGTGCCGAGGTTAAGCGTCGGCACTTGGCCTGTGGACAACCTGGGGATTAATATCCTATGGCTTTAGAAGTTGTGTAGAGTGGCTCAAGGTTAGAATGCACATTTCAAAATACTATTGTCGGTCGTAATTGAGTTGAGTTGGATGCGGGATTGATGGACAGTTTGGCGTAGGCGAGGCTTGAAGCGAGACGAGTTTTTTCCCGAACCATGAGCAAAGTGGCCATCAAATAACCGTATGATTGTACCGCAACTGACTTCAAGACCATGCACTCTGCTCATTCAACATTGTGACATATTAATTGCCATACTGCAATCGTTATAGAGTCAATTACTGCGTTCTGGGTCATTTACCATGAGTTCAATTGCCGTATTTTCAGTTGCCGTAGGGTAAGGTCAGGGATCCTTAGCGCGTTACGCGTTCCTTATGAGGTACGGATGCACTAACGGCACTGACAGCCCGCAGAGATTTTCACTGTTAATGCGATACCAGGCTTTGCTAGAGACATATCGATGTCGCTGCCAAGCAGAGCTACAACATGGAGAGAAGAGTAGTGTCCGCACTTTGAATAATCCGCTGAGAGTATCCATATTTTTATCTCGACTTTAGAGGTTTTCTTACTGTATCGCAGCTTGAAAACGGTATGGCAGTTTGGTATCCAGCTACCATTCGAAATCTCTGCGGGCTGTGTCCAGCGTGCGCCATGCCATGCTCAGCCCGCTACGCGCCATTGGCAGGTGTCGGCAATTGATTCCTCGAAATACCAATCGGCAGACCGGAATTTCCACAACCAATACTATTCTTTATTTTCCGAAGAATAATCAACTGATGACCTGATCTCACCCGGCAAAGGTTGATAGCGGTTAGATAACACCCACAGCCCCCAGATTATCACTTCACTAGCTCCAAATAGCTAAGCTGGGCGCCTGTCACCCTTGCAGAGACACTGCTGTTGGGCCCAATTCCCAGTTTTTCCCGTGAAGCTTGAATCCTTCGAATCCTTCGTCCTTACATACGAGACTAGCAGAGTACGAATCTTGGCTTTTGCCTGTCATTTACCCCAGATATGAAGATCATGGACGTCATTTGCCGTCGTATAGCACCTTTTTGGGAAACAAGGCTAGCTTGTTTGCTGTGATTATGCCTTAGTGCTCACCCTGACGACGGGCTGAAAGCTTGATGGGATTGGCCTGGTCTAGATTGCGATGTTACCGTTGCTACGTGTAACATGGCTGAGACCTTGTAAGACGATTATTTATATGAATGATGCCCAATCCCAAGTTGTTTTGTTATGCTACTTATCTCGTCAGTCAAAGATGCTCCTTCACCTTTTTGCGTTGCTGCCGTTGGTGGCTGGCGCATTTGCCAAAACCCAAGTCCACGATGATACCTTCACGCCAGACTACGTTCTAGAAGCCACCCTCGACGATATAAAAATTAATTGCAAAACAAGATCGTCCGTTACATTCAATGGCACGTTCCCCGGCCCAACGCTCTATTTAAAAGAAGAACAAACAACATGGATAAGAGTGTACAATCACATCCCCAATAACAACGTCACCGTCGTAAGCACAACAAATCATCCTCTTTTACTCAAGCTGACGTTACCAGCACTGGCACGGTCTGAGTCAGCGCGCAGCACCCTTTTCGGATGGTACACCGCTCGTTAGCCAATGGCCCATTCCCGAAGGTCATTTCTTCGATTACGAGATTCGACCCGAGAGGGGAGATGCTGGATCTTACTTTTATCATTCTCACGTTGGCTTTCAGATCGTCACTGCGCATGGGATCTTGATTGTCGAAGATGCTGATGAGCCGCAGTATGAGTATGATGGTGATGTTGCGCTTATTGTCGCGGATAATTATGCTGCTGAGGATGGGGTGATTGAGGAGGGACTGCTGGCGGATCCGTTTAAGTGGTCTGGTGAGCCGCAGGCTATTACCATACAAGGGAATAGCGGGAACAAGAGTTTCTGGGAAGCCGACGATAAGAGTTGTATGCCGCATGTTGTTCATGTTGATCCAGGTAAAGTCTATCGTCTTCGGATCATCAGCGCTACTGCGTTGTCTATGATCAAACTTGGCATTGATGATCATACCAACTTCGCCGTTATCGAGGCCGATGGATCATACACCAAACCTGCGGCAATTGATCATGTCCAAGTATCCTCCGGCCAACGCTTCAGTTATCTCATGACGACCAAATCAGCGAAGGAAGTTTGTCAGGGCGATAAGTCGCAGTCCTGGATCCGTTACGAGAGTCGGGATAGACCACAGATGATCAGTGGTTATGCGTTGCTCAAGTACAACTGCGACGAGTACCAAGACCTTCCGAAAGCGCTGCCCGAGAAGTCACCTGTTGTGTTATCGAACGACACATCTGACTACCTCGAGTATGCTCTGGAAGGGTTGTCGGAAAAGAACAATGGCGCGTTCCCGAGGTTATCGGAGGTTACAAGAACAGTGACTATCCAGATCAATCAGATTCTGGAGACAGGTGCTTATGAGAATGGAACATTGAACGGCACAGTAGCCTGGGCGTAAGTTACTCATCAACTCGCACGTTACTCTACTAACAGTAATAGTCAAAATGGTTTACCTTGGAAGGAAAGCGTTCAAGCAGAGCACCACCAAGTCCCCTACCTCATCCAAATCTACGAGAACGGCAAAACTCCCAATTACACCGCCGCTCTAGAGCACGGCGGCTTCGACCCCGTCACAAAAGCCTTCCCTGCCAAAATCGGCGAAGTCCTGGATATAGTCTGGCAAAACAACAACGGGCCAACAGGCGGCTGGGACTTTCACCCGATGCACGTCCACGGGTACCACATATACGACTTAGGGTCAGGCAACGGAACATACAACGCTACATCCAACGAAGAGCACTTCACCAACTTTACACCCGTGCTGCGCGATACAACGAATTTATATAGATATGCAGTTAAAGGTGTTCCTCACCATACTGCTGGCTGGAGAGCGTGGAGAATAAGAGTCACGGAGGAAAATGTTGGGGCTTGGATGATGCATTGTCATGTAGCGCAGCATCAAGTCATGGGCATGGCTACAGTTTGGGTTTTTGGTGATGAGGAGGATATCAAGATGAAGTTTCCGGCTGTGCCTTATACGAAGGGGTATTTGGATTATGGGGGGAGTGCGTATGGGAGTGAGGATGTTAAGCCGCAGGTGAACCATTACTGGAGTAGTGATGATTGAGAAGACGTGTTTGTTTTGTTACTATAATTGGAAGTAGATATACACATGGTAGCAAATGATAAGAATTCAGTTTCAATTTGGTTTCGCGCTGAGAGCAACAGTTCCAGGGAGGATACACATGAATCTAGACCCTTTAATTGTTTCACATTTGCTTCATCCAAAGGTAAACGCCGCTGGAGTTTAGCAAAACATTACAGGGATGAATTGAGCCGTGCTTTCAACCCCCGCAACCAGATATCGCGGCTATGCCATATTGAGCATGCTGTGTCCCCAAAAACCATGTGATCAATAAAGTTAAGCAATGATCAGCCAAAGCTGAAAAAACGCCAAGGCTATTGACATGAGATTGAGGTGGCTGAGACCTTGAAGCCTCCAAAGCCTCCCTCAAAATGCCGCACGAGGATAAATGCCTGCTGATCCCCACTTCAAGGCCTTTGAGAGGGGGGGTGATGCTGTGACGAAATAATGATATCCGAAATACTGAGGCTCTGCAAGCTTTGGCTTTCTGCCGGCTGGAGAAGAACAGCGCTCATCAACACGATCCTCATTTGGACTCTAACCACGATCCTCCTTGTGCTTTTCTGTATATCTTTAATTGGCTTCAAACATGAGTCCACTGGAACCAGCGAAATCTACAAAGGAAGCTGCTCGCGCTCTTCGAAAGTCGACATAGCAGTACATTTAATAATCAACATCCTCGGCACGCTCATTCTATCCTCATCGAATTTCTTCATGCAGATTCTCACGGCGCCGACAAGAGAGATTATCGATAAGGCGCATTCGAGCGGTGAATATCTTGAAGTGGGTGTGCACTCGTTACACAACCTCACGCGATCCTTTTTCTCAAGAACGAAAGGCTTCTTTTGGGTGTTACTGAGTTTAAGCTCGATTCCGATTCACCTTTTTCTGAATGCGAGCATTTACACTGTTCATGTATCCACTGAGAATTTCTTTGTTGTCGCGACGGAACCGTTTGTTAGGGGTGCGGATTTTGAGATTCCGGGTGTAGGGGCGAACTCGTATGATTGGAAATATCCAGGAACTCAATTCCCAGTCTCTGGACGTTTGGAGCATGCGAATAGGTTTATGAAAGAGGTCGCTGTGAATGCGACGAGCTGGAGCAATATGAGCGTGGGTGCTTGTATGGATATCTACAACGATCCATACCAGGCCCTTCGGAAGCATCGGAATGTTGTTATGGTTGTTCAAGAACCGGGGAACTCGTCAACAAGAGGGTGGAAAACATCTCAAGTACGAACCGACTTGAGCTCTTCTAACCGATCGGACACCGTCAACTCTTTGTTCTTAATGACAGAGCTTAGTCTGACAGATGATTACATCCAATGGAGCGAAGCAGGCGTCGGAGCCGGCAAAGCCTTCACTGAAAAAGACAAAATTGCATCCAAGCTCAGACTGGATGTTAGCACGGGGATCATGAAGACAAATTTTACATCCGGACCAGAGGAACTTGAAGCGCTGTACTGCCTCGCTGAATCCATCGAAGAAGCATGTGGCGTACGCGTCTCCAACGTTGCCCTGCTGGTCAGTTGGATCTTTACAGCGCTCAAAGCATTGGTCTGTTTAGTGGTTGTTATCAAGTTTCGACATGATAATCCGCTTGTTACGCCGGGAGAGGCTATTGATTCTTTTGTCAGTGCGCCGGATGCTTCGACGGCTGGGATGTGTTGGGCGGGTGCACCTGGTGATAAAATCGCTCGAGGGACGAGACGTGAAGCCGGGGCGAGAGAATGGAGGGGAGAAACAAGGAATTTAGGTTATGCTGTCCCAAAAGGACTGTGGATATCTTCATATCTCCTCTTTGCAGTTTTTCTTGGTATTGGAGTTGGGTTGTTAGCTGAGGGTTCTCGAACGCAGCCAGTGTAAGTCTTTCCTACTTCTTGTTACTCGTCCTCTAACCCAAGCAGAACCAAATCTAGCTTTGGCCCAACCTCTCAAACCTTGGGTCATAATCTCAACGCCGGCCCAGAGCGATCAGACAATATGGGCGACATCCGCAGAGCTCTGTTCGCAAACCTACCTCATCTCGTCCTTGCCTTGTCATACTTTGCTTACAATAACATCATGACCCGGATGCTCTCGGAGAGGGAAGTCTCAGAATTTGGACAGCGATTCACGCCTCTTCGTGTGTCTGCGCCTAGAGGTTCACAACAGGGGACGCACCGACTACAACTGCCCTATATCTGGTCAATTCCATTGATTGCTATGAGTGGTACTCTACACTGGCTGCTATCCAATTGTCTATTCCCCAAAGTAAATATTGGGTATGAAGCTTATCCGCCATATGGAGAAAGTATCTGGAGCGGTAGAGGACTGGGCTTTTCGACGTTGGCGATCCTGATTACTCTCGTTATATGCTTTTGCGCTATACTTATCCCGGTACTCATTAGGAGGAAAAAGTTGAGTAAAGATATGGTTGTTTTCGCAGGGAACTCTATTGTCTTGTCGGCTGCGTGTCATGTCATGAGGTTGCAGACGGAGAAACAAGAGGGGGATGTAGATACTGCTTTGATACAGAGGGGTCAGGCGAGGGAATCGGATATAGCTGCTAGGAAGTTGAGATGGGGTGCTGTGGTTCCTTATCAGGGAGGGCGACCGGGTCATTTATCGTTTGGAGTGGCAGAACAATATCTTGGACCACCACAGGACACGCATTACTACGCAGGGACAGATCATTAGCAAGGCATAGAGGTAACATGTCACGTCCCAATTAGTAGTATTGTGTCCATACACGGACTTGTTTTTAAACGAATCATAAAGTCAGTTTCTTCATCTATCCTGAAATGTCCCAAACCTAAACCCAAATCTAGCAACCTTCTATCTCCGTCCAACTCTAAGCATAGTTCTCCTGCATCGCAAGAGGCGACGCCTCCTGAGCATGATGAGGCTGCAACTTCGTCGTCTTAAACTTTCTAGCAGAAACCTTCATATCAAACATCTGATCAATCTCAATCGCACTTCGTCCCTTCATCTCTGGCACGAACAGCCATGTCAAAACAGCTCCGAGGATAGAAGTTCCGCAGAACACAAAGGCCGTCTTGGCTCCAAGCGCTGCCTTATCACGACTAAATAGCATAGGCAACACAATTGCTAGTGCGATTGAGAAACCCTTCTCTGCTACACTGGCCAAACCTTGTGTCAAGGATCGGAGCTGGAGAGATGATGTTTCTCCCACGATGGCGTATCCTGCGGGCCAAGCTCCCAAGCCGCAGATGATAATGACAGACATCATGATACCTCCAGCAACCCAGGTAAGAGCTTCGCTAGACCAGAATCCGGTGATTCCCATAGCTCCCCAGAGGAGTCCAGCTGCAGTAAGAGAAGGAATAATCATATTTCGACGACCCGTTCGTGAAAGAAGCCAGAAACCGATACCGTTACCCAACATACCTGCAACGACACCCGCAGCCATGAAAATTAGAGAAGGCATACCACCCATGCCCATACTTCTCAGAAATAAGTTCGCGTTGGAAAGAAGTTCCATACCAAACAATCCAGGGAAGATAGAAGCGAGACCAACGATGAGTGTTCTTCGCAGGTTTGTACCCTTGAGACAAGACCAGTACGTAGCATTGGCAGTCGTGGCCTTCTCCTCCTCGATGGTAGCTCTGATGCGCTCGAGTTGATTGTAAGGATTGACCTTGGGTGCGTAAAGTCGTGTAGCGGATTTGATCGCGCGTTCTTCCTGGCCTGTTCGGATAAGATGGGCTGGACTTTCGGGCATGAAGATTGACAGCAGAAGAGGTCCAATGGCGAGAATCCACTGTGATCCAAAGGCTCCTAGATATCCAGAGTTTCCTTCAATGCCATTGATAGCAAGCGTGACGAGAAGGCCGATTAATTGGCCAAGGAGCGTAAAGACAGGGAAAAGAGCCATTGCAGATCCACGAAGAGCAGTAGGCGTATTCTCAGAAACCCAAGTCACACAAGCACCCTTGATAATACCGACCGTAAAGCCCTGAATGGTCAAACCAGCGGTAAGATACATCCTCTTCGTATCCAGCGGCTCAGGAATATGCGAGAAGAACATACAGGCGATAGCAACCACAGAAACAAGCGTGCCCATCAAAAGCGTAAACTTTCGACCAATCTTGTTCTGCAGCCAACCACCTAGAATAGATCCAATCGCTGCACCAGCAGGAGGCAAACCAAGCCAAAGCGAAAGCCAGTTTCCTGGTGTATCCATTTTTCCATGGATCATTTCTCCGTAGTCTTCCAAGAAGCTATCTGTACCGACGATGGCGCCGACGATGACGAGATCGTAACCCCAGCCGATTACGGGGATGCTCATTGCGAGACAGTATGCTGCTACCTTGGGGTACAACTTGATGGCTTGACGCAAAGGCATTTGGGATTCGTCATCTTGGGGTTGTGCGGATGGTGATGTTGTGTATTTCAGGTCTTGGGTTTGAGATGTGTAGGGGTCGTAATTTGTGATGTCTTCTTCAGATTGGGGGACTTGATGCCATGATCTTGAAGTTTCCATTTCGTGGTGAGATGGTTTGATGGGGTCACTACCATCGCTATCTCGCCTGTCGTGATAAGCCATGGTGACGATTTGAGTAAGGCGCCGCCGTTAACAAATGGAACGATTGAAGATTGGCGAAATTAGCTGAGAGAATAACACCGTACGGACTAACAATCCGGTACTTGATATAAGATGGTAAGATGGTAATTTCAAAATTTGAAGGAGAATTGCTGGGTATTAAATTAATCCAACGCTCGCACTCTACACCCTCGGACTTGAAGATCAGCCCTGCGGACTCCAGAACCGTGGAGTCCGTGAATCCTATCATTGAGTCCTTCAGGACCAAATGCTACGCTGTTAAAATAATGGACCAATGACGTGAAGGCTAGTACGATGATGAAACAGGGATGGCTGTGTTTGCTGACAAGGCGCAGTTGATGGACTAAAACTAATACGGACATTTTCTCGGTAGGATTTGGTGTGCTTATGCATGGTTCATTTTTGTAATTGCAGGGTGGATAATCTTAGCCCGGTTCTTTAAGCCCTACGGACCTCGGACTTGAGAGACCCTGGAGTGGAGGGAATTTTCCGAGCGTTGAGATACGGTTGCTGATGCGAAAAGGTTTTCGCGTGCTAAGTGCTTACGATTGAGGAAATTTGTGAGGTTAGTTAAATTAAAAATTATGCTTATCTGAGGGCTAATGTGGATGTCATCTAGATTTTTGTTTCCCTCTTCATTTGGCGAACAAGTGATGCCGGCATGCGTAGGAATTGACAGACTTGCGACGGACATACACGAATTTAAGATCTGAGTTTCAGAAATAGATACCGATCTGGTGGCTCAATCGATCGGCATTTGTTATCAGCTTAATTGAACTACCGAGGCTAGTGAAGAAGGTTGTCCGTAGGACTGTCCGCTTATCCGTCGGACTAGGCTCCTGTACGGGTGACTGTATCAGATTAACATGCTTCATTACCTACCGTATCACGCAATGAGCTCGTCCAAATTCATTCGTGGCAAGGTTTTTTAAGTACGCGTCAATGTAATAAATAGCTCAATGGGAGGGGATAAAGTAGACAATTGTTTCGGCGCAGTAGATCTTGTGTTACCATTCTTACTCTGCTGTATTATTCCTTGCTATTTCCTCATCCTGACCTATTACTGCTACATTATGGCTGATACGTCTAATTCTGATACCGAAGAACTGCCAAGCGTATCTCCTAAAATGGACAAACCAATCTGTCAAATCATCACACCAGTCGGCATGCTAGGCTACGGCTTTGACGAAAAACTAACATACCACGAACTCACCCGTCTCGACCCTAACATACCAACAGCTATCATCCTAGACTCTGGCTCTACAGACAGTGGACCACAGAAACTAGCCCTTGGATCGATGACCTCTCCTCGGTCATCTTATGTTAAAGATCTATCTAAGCTTCTGAAGCTGGTTCACACCTTTGATGTGCCGCTTATTTTTGCTTCTGCTGGTGGTGATGGTACTGATGAACATGTGAAAGAAATGGAGGAGATTATTAAAGAGATTACTGAAGAGGTCGGGAATAGGTGAGTTGCCAGTTAAGGTTGAGTATATGGACTAATGTCGATGTAGTGATTACTCGTTCAACACTATTTCTTTATTCTCAAACATCAACAAAGACATTATCCTTGAACGATTCAAACAAGGCCGTCTCACAGGCTGTGGCTCCTGCGTCCCTCCAGCCTCCGAAGAAGAAATCCAATCCTCCCTCCGCGTAGTAGCCCAGATGGGTTACGAACCCTTCCTCGACGCGATGAACGCCAATCCAGATTTCGACATTATCATCGGCGGACGAGCCTACGATCCATCCCCGTACGCAGCTTATTGCGTCCACCAACTCATGCGTCAGACAGACCCAACCGATAAACAACTTCACTCCGGCTTAGGAGGCTTTCTTCACATGGGGAAGATTCTAGAATGTGGAGGTCAATGCTCTACTCCCAAGTCCCATGGTGCTATGGCTACTGTTTATGCGAGTGGATTGTTTGATGTTAGACCATTGGCTCCTGATTCGGTGTGCACGCCTCTTTCTGTTGCTGCGCATACTCTTTACGAGAATACAAGACCAGATGTTCTCCGCGGACCGGGCGGATCTATTCATCTTGATAACTCCCAATACGAACAATTATCAGATGGAAAGACCGTCCGAGTAAGCGGTAGTAAATATCGTTCGTCAGAAGAAAATGGTACACCTTATCAATTCAAACTCGAAGCCGCACGAATAGTGGGATATAGATCTATGTTCATGGGCAGCGTGAAAGATTGTACATCACCCCCCGATAGCAAATGCCTCAACTAACAGTCTCAGATATTCTCATTTCCCAAATCGACAAGGTTCTCGCCCGCGTAAAACTCTACGTAGCGCAACAACACCCCGAAATAACAAGCCACTGGAAACTAGATTTCCATGTCTACGGCAAAGGCCAATTCCCTGGCCAGCTGTTCATTGTTGCGGAAGCACTTGCTTCAACGCAGCAGTTGGCGAATAGTATTGCGTCTAAAGCTAGAGTTGGCATGATTGTAAGTCTTCTCTTCTTCTCTTTTTGATTCTTTTTCTGTATGGCTAATAGTGGTAGCATGCTCCGTACCCAGGCCAGAAAGCTACAGCTGGGAATTTCGGGTTTGGAATTGGCGGGCTCATGGAGCTTGAGTTGGGACCTTGTGCCGAGTTTTCCCTTTATCATTTGATGGAGTTGGACGAGGATGAGCAGCGTGTTTTCCCGGTTGATGGGAGGCTTAAAGGGCCGCTCTTGCGAGGGACTATCTCTCGAACTGGCAAAGGTTCTATGAAGCCGAGAATCAGGAACCTGCCTCAACAACTCGAGAAGACCTTTTCGCAAGGCGCCGAGCACATCACCCCAACTCCCTCCCAACCCATCACAAATCCCCAAACCCTATCCGACCTCTGCCGCGTCCTTCGCTCCAAGAACGCAGGACCCTACGAAATCACCATCGACGCGATATTCTCATCCAAAGAGATCTACAACACCATAAAAGCCTCAGGTCTTCTCTCAACAAGCAACGTCGCCAAGGCGATTGGCGTTGCTGACGAGGATATTGTCTGGATCGGTTTCTTTGACCCAGCCATCTCGTTCAAGGTAACTATACCGAGGGTACGAATGGGTGTCAAGAAGTCCGCCGGTGGGTTTATGGAGAGTGATATTCATGGATCGCAGGAACATATGGGGCTTGCAAGTATGAGACTTCCTGATATGGTTTTGTCACTTTTGTGATGTGTAATTATTTTTTGTACTTGAGCCGGGTCTAGACTGCTGAAGGATTCTTATCGTTATCGTTATCGTTATCAGCTGCCATTTCTGTACTAGCGTAATAATACTACGAGCGGACTTGAAAATGTCCGTCTGACTGCCAAGCTACCCTGCGGAGAAGCAGAGGCCGTGATGATTCAGAATAAATACTTTGTCGTAACCATTGACAAATGACAAGATAATACCAGATCAGTTGACATCTAACGCAAAAGCCTCATTCATAATCAACATGACGATTCCTCAAAGGCAAACTCCTCCAATCGAGGGCCTCCGTCAATTCTACGTCGGCAAAAACATTCATGATGTTCCCAAACCAGCCGTCATTCTTGACAAAGCCAAGATCAATCGCCATTGTCAATCCATGCTCCAGGCAGTCGAAACATTGGGTCTTGGATTCCGTGCGCACGTCAAAACTCACAAGGTCAATTGCTCAATAAAGTTCTACGAGTTAATACTAACATTCCTCAGACGATAGAAGTCGCTCGTCTTCAATTCGGCCAAGGAAGTGGTGATGTCAAACTCATCGTCTCCACCCTCGCAGAAATCGACCATCTCCTGCCTCTATTCAAAGAATACAAAGCTGCAGGTCGTCGTCTGGACATCCTCTACGGCCTTCCTCTTCCACGCTCTCAAATTCCTCGCTTAGCAGCCCTGGGCACAGAGTTAGGACCAGGCAGTATCTCCGTTCTCATCGACCATCCTTCCCAACTGCAATCCGTCAAGGATTTCTCTAAGCATGCTGAATTCCCCGCGAGGGTGTTTTTGAAGGTTGATACGGGATATCATCGTGCAGGACTACCGCCTTCTTACATGAATAAGAATGGCTTGATTGAAAGTCTTGCGCAGCTTGAGGCGAGTGGGGAGGCGGAGTTGTTGGGGCTATACTCGCATAGCAGTCTTAGCTATGCGAATTCAACGCCCGAGCAGGCTATGGAGAATCTTGAGGGTGAAATCCAGGGGTGTTTGGAGGCAGTTAATGCACAGGCGCATTTATTTGCCAAGGAGAAGGAACTTATCATCAGTGTGGGCGCTTCGCCTCAGGTCACGGCTGTTGAAAACTTGGTCACTTCCGACGGAGACTTATCAGCAGCCGCGGTTTCTCTACGCAAGGCTATTGAAACCGTTACCACTGGCCAACCTGGTGGTTTGAAGACCAAACTCGAGCTTCATGCTGGTGTATATTCCATTCTCGACATGCAACAAGTCTCCACCAATTCAAGAAGACACCTAGGCTCTGCCGAAGACGAAATCGCCATTTATGTCATCGCAGAAGTATGCAGCGTATATAACGACAAAGAACGCGCACAACCCGAAGCTCTCGTCGCAGTAGGTACATTGGGTCTAGGTCGTGAACCATGTGCTGCCTATTCAGGCTGGGGAGTCGTCAGTCAAGTTGCTGGAACGAGACGATTGATCGTTGACAGGGTTAGTCAGGAGCACTCGATATTGGCGTGGGAGCATGGCAAGGGTGAGGATACTTCTGAGTTTCCACCTCTGCCGTTAGAGGTTGGACAGAATGTGGTGATCTTTCCGAATCATGCTTGTGTTACCGGGGCTTTGTATGGGTGGTACCTTGTTGTTGATTCGGAGGAAGGTGATGGGGCAAAGATTGTTGATGTTTGGGTGAGGGCTAGTGGGTGGTAGGGGTTTAAACAGGTGATATAACTTATTGTGGCTTTGTCGCTGGATGGTCATCTAAGCTCGCTTCTTAGACTTTATGCGTAAACCTTTTGCCCTGACCTGGATGTCACTCAAGAATTCACCGATGCTGATTGTCAATGCAAGGAGTTCTGAAAAATGGTGCTATGGACCATCAATTCCTACGTGAGACAAGGCCTCGCCTAGCCAAGCCGTTGGAATGGTTAAGCTTTGTTCTTACTCGGCTAGCCGTCTTGGCCATATTCCCGTTGGTGGTGGTTTTTAAGGCTGCTTCAACCTGGCAGCTTTCAAGTGGCGGGTGGTATCTCCCTTCATTTCTCAACGCTTTATGCTTGAGACACATGCCCCCTGACTATTCCTGATTGAGGAGAAGCTGTTGGTTGTTACAAATTTGTAAGACATTGGCTAACTTCTAACCCAGGATTCTACCTGAAAAAAAAAGAAAATCTACCTACCGGTAGCTGGCTGGATTTAAATCTATCGACGCCACATGTAGGGATGAAATGGGAGGAAATAACAAAAGTCCAGCTTTGTCCATCGTGCTACTCTTCCTGTAGGTTCTCCTCCCCCATTCATCACTTACCTCTCACATCCACACAATATGTTGAAACCAAGAAAAGAGAGTGTCCTGGTGCGATGGCTACTAACGACGATCTTCATCGTTAGCACCCTGTCTGCATTGGTAGTCCTTCTCCGGCCCAGATACCAGCATCTACCGAAAGGGAGCAGAATATCATTTCAAGATGACAATACGCTACCAAACGAGCGCTACGTCATCGCCTTGTACGTCCCGTTATGCGTTTGGAGAAAGAAATTGCTGACATCTACCAGCGGCGACTCCTACTCCCGAGGCGGCTTCAAATTGAACTACACCTACACCAACACAGGACCAGGCATGTACGAAATGGACCGAGTCGACCGAGTCAAAGGAAAGCTTCCCGGACCCAGCGCCAAAAACCCCATCGGAAACCCGAAATTACCAGGCAAAACATCATCTGGTGGTATGAACTGGGCGATGTACATGGCAACTGAATTCAACAGTACGCTCACCCTACTCTACAACTTCGCTCGATCAGGATCCACCGTCGACGCAGAAATTATACCGCCTCGAATCGACAAACGGTTTACCTTCGCGAATCAGGTTGTTCATTTTAATGACAGTATTGGACATAGACCTGACTATGCTGCATGGACGGCCGAGAACACGGTTGCGACGATTTGGTTTGGGCTTAACGATATTGCACTTAGTTATAAGCTGCGTAACATTGAGAAGAAGTATATTAATGCAGTTTGGCGGATATTTGACCTAGCGGATATGCTGTACGAGATGGGAATCCGACAATTCGTATTTATCGAGGTGCCGCGTAAGTACTCCCTTCTTCGAGTTGAAGACCACCCACACTGACACATATAGCAACTGATTTGTCCCCGACACGCCAGAACGCGAGATACAAGTACAACGAAACCAATAACTACCACGAACTTTTCCAATACGGTATTCGCACATGGAATCAAAATTTGAGGAAAGGCACTACTACCTTTGAACGAAGACATCCTGATGCGAGGGTTGAATACGTTGAGGTTTGGGATATATTCTATCAGGCCTTCTTGGACCCTGAAACCTTTGGAGCCCCAAATGCAACCTGTACTGACCCCAAAGGAGAGAAATGTGTAAGTGAAGTGATCTTTTAGAGAATTGGTATTTCGGTACTGACGTATTTAGTTATGGGCGAATACTTCGCATCCCGGGACAAGGATTCATCATCACATTGGGAGAAGAGTTGCCAAGGCAGCGTGGAATACGGTTTCTCCTTCCTATCATTACTAATAAAACCTGGAACTGGAAGCATTCTCTTTGTTCTCTTTTTGGCATCGAACCATTCACAATATTCATCAACACAGGTCTGACAAAAATTCCAGCGCAGTATCCTTGGATATAGTAGCGACTCACAGGCATTGTGTATAGTCAATACATTTTAACTGTAACTATTTATTCTTGCAGCATAGCTAAAAAAAAAAAAAAAAAAAGAAGAAAGAAAAAAGAAGAACTACAAATAATGCGTTACTCTGCTGCCGAAAATAAAGACATTCGCAGCAGACCCCGCCGTCTTAAAAACTCATTATACTCCTCAACACACACCCAACAGTACGTCCAACTCAACCTCTTGGTTACGTTACTTACTGTACATTGGGCATACTGACATGTGACATCTACATCGCGTGACAGCGCTCTGGCCTCTCGACAGCGTCGGACATCCGAGTCCCCGCCCAACCAACCGCCGCAGGCATTGCAGATGCTATTGGTGTGTATGATGTGACACATCTCGATATTACTTGGTGTTGATATGTATATCAAGAGGTGTGGTAGGATATATTTAGTAAGATTTTAACAGTATTGTTATAGGCAATAATAAAAGAAGTTGTATTGTATCATATGAACAGGAAAATGTATTTCCAAATCGAGACTGGCACGCCTTTTATAATTGATAGTGCCTCGCTATTCAGTGTCAGGGCTATGGTGCCTCTGTAAAAAAAACACTTGTTGATTAAGATAAAATCATTCACTGCAGTGCCCGTCGTCTCAACCACTCATTGTATTCATCAACACAAGCCCAGCAGTATGTCCAGGCCAACCTCTTGGTCGTTTCACTTTCCACGCACTGATCATCTGGACAACGGTCGTTCACATCGCGTGACCGCGATCTGGCCTCTCTGCATCGTCTGATATCCCAATCCCCGGATAACCAACGGCCGCAGCGCGCGCAGACGTTGTTGATGTGTATTAGGTGACACATCTTGATGTCGTAGTTGTTGTTAGCGGTGATGTATATAGTAGACGTTTGGTAGAACAGATATAATACTTGGAGTATAGAGTGTTCTAAAATGGTTTAATTTGAATTATGTTAGGAGGAAAAGGTTTGCCAGAATGGAGACTGGCTCGACTTTTATATCTGATAGCGCATAGTGATTCAGTGTAAAGACTATGCTGCCTGCGTGGGAAAACATGTATCGAATAAGATATTATAGTCATATTCGCAGTAACCCGCTGTCATATCTGCATAACCTTTGTATCACGTCCACTTATTGTCTTTCGTGGAGCAATCAAAGCAGCCTGTCAAGCTAGTAAACTGTCGCTGAGCGCTGAAAGACGTATTTGCAATAGTGCATCTTCCTTCGTCTCTTCCTTTTCCGCAAAGCTCGGTGTGGAACTCTTCCATGAGTTTCCTTTTGCACGCCGGACACAAGTGCTCGATCTTTGCCATGTGACACATAATTGATAAGAAGTTGTGTTTGTGGGAAGAAGGTTGTGGTTGTAGGTGATTGATCCAGGTGGAAGGAAGAGAAAAAAGGTCGGATGGAAGCAAGGAAGGCATTTTATAGCCAGCTCAAACCTTATGTTAGGGCAATGCAAAAAAGGTTCCGTGTAGGTAGAGTAGTTATGATGGTTTATCTAAAGTATAAATATCTCCAGAAACCTTATCTGATGGTGTTTTGGTAAGGTCTTATCAAAATAGATCTTGCGACATACCCAACAGGAGATGGGGACCACGTGGTATTTATATAGTTTCGAAGTGCTTGTGCTTAAAAACAACCATGACGTCTCATGTATTTGTACGCGGATGTACAAAACGGTCACTGTGATAAAGTTTATTGTCGCATCAACAAGAGTTGGGACTCTGTTGCGATGATCATATGAAACGAACATTTAAGATGTTAGCAGCTGATTGATTCAGCGCTGAGAAAAGGGAGAAATTCCATTCTTCACGGAGCAAGAACAGGGTAATTGAGAGTTTATCTATGTATACCAGTGCTCCGGGCAATACCGAAGCAACCACAAGTCATTATTAAATAATCTTTTTCTTATCCTCATTCTTTTTCTTCTTCATGCAGTCAATGCAGCCTGTTACGCTAGCATCAGTCCTCTGAACGCTGCAAGAAGTCAGAGGATTATCACAATAAACACCATCTTTTGTTGCCTTTTCGCAAGGCATGGTGACGTCCTCTGTCCTAAGCTTCCTCTGGCACTCTGGGAAAAGGTATTCGGTTACCTTTCGGTGGCACATGGTTGTGTAAGCTAAAATGCGAGTTCTCAGTTGTGTTGGAAGTTGTAGTTTATGGTGAAATACAAACCCGGGCCGCTGTTGGTATTTATATGTCTGTAAATTACCAGTGATTAAGAAACTGGCCACCGCTTTCCGAAACAAGTGAATAAAGAAAAATACAACAACAATGAAGTGGTGCGTTTCAGCCTCACAGGAGGCTAGCTCAATTCCCAACTTCGACACTTTGTGGTTAGCACGTGATAGGAGTAAGACTGAGCCATTTCCCACAGGCTCAGCCGCAGTCTTGTCAGACTTACCATTGAACATACACAGACAACCCAGCGTTTATCATGGATGAAAGACCCATTGGACTCAAGGTTGAAGCATCCGTTTTAGCGCTATCTGAACAGAAATGTGCAGTATGTGAAAACTTGGACGTTTGGCCAGAGCGAGTCGCTCGCGAACACCGTTACAAACCGTCCACAGCAATGCACTTCAGCAACCTGGTCGATGACTGCGGATACTGCCAATTAATTAAATCCACTATCATCCAATTCGATCTGATTCCCCCTCATGACTCTGTTTTCTTCGTGAGAACGGAGGACGGTCTCATTCGTATTTCGGCTATTGGCTTCGAAGACACTCCGCCGTGGAATGTTATCATCTATACGCCAGATCAAGTATGTGCCTTGGTGGATTGGAGTACACCGTAATACTGACACTTTTCAGAGTCAGATTATCCCTGATTTACGAACTTTCTCACCGTATCTGGAGACCTGTGACCTTGATACGTCGGTAAGCTTCATCAAGACGCAATTTTCGAAGTGTCAAGAAGATCATCCTGCATGGGAAAAGACCGAGACTCCCCTCCCGACTCGAGTTATCTACATCGGTCCTTCGAACTCGTCTATACGGCTTTTTGAGTCGAAAGGAATGGTGGCAAGATATGTGACTTTGAGTCACTGTTGGGGCGGCGAACAGCCAACGATAGCCACCTCATCCAACTTGGAGGCCTTAACCGACTGTATCGATTTCGACAGCTTACCGATTGTTTTCCAGCAAGCCATTCCAGTTGCACGAAAGCTAGGGGTTGAATATGCCTGGATCGACTCGCTATGCATCATACAAGACAGCCAATCTGACTGGGAACTCGAGTCTGCTAAGATGTGCGATTATTATGAGAATGCTTACCTCACCATATCTACCGCTACATCACCAAACCCAAATACTCCATTTCTTGGTCCTAGGGATATCAAGTGGAAACCTATCGAGCTACAGCTCGTAACTGGACACGGCTCTGAGCCGATGATGGCACAAAGAATTGCGACGACACCTGAAGAACAAGGCAAGCTTTTCACGAGAGGCTGGGCATGGCAGGAGTCCGCCATGTCTTCTCAGATGGTATATTTCACTCCGTCAGAGCTTATATGGGAGTGCAGCAAGTGCGATGTACATGTCGTGCCGCATAGGTACATTCCGGATAGTGGCAGCTCGCAAAGATTGGGCTTCTCTTCGACAATGTCTAAACTGCGTTTCGGCTTTGCAAGTGGACGGTCTCGGTTTGCTGAACAAACTAAGTTTGTTGGACAAAAGCCTTATCCGGATGATCACTGGGACGGCGAATGGTCTTTCGATGATAACACAGAACCAGATGAAAGGGATTTTGACTATATCTGGGACATGTGGAATGACCTTGTAGGCTACTACTCTCGTCGAGAGCTTACTTTCCTCCTTGATCAGTTACCGGCCCTCAGCGGTGTGGCGTCTCGCGTCTATAAGGTTACATCATCACAATACCTTGCTGGAATATGGGAAGACAGTCTCCCTGCCAGCCTGTGCTGGGTCCAAGAAGACCAAAACGATAAGGCGCTGCCTCTTCCCAAGAAATACCTCGCACCCTCTTGGTCATGGGCATCGGTAGTTCGTGGGGTAGAGTTTCCAATCGAAAGGACAATTTCCCGGTTCGAGCCAGCTATCACCATTCTGGAAGCTAAATGCCATGTCCCTGGGCTCAATCCTTTTGGCAGAGTCTCGGACGGGTATATCAAACTACGGGGAAGGGTTTTCGAAGGGACATTGACTTGTGACAATCCGCACAGCACCGCGCACTACGACGTGGTTAGCTCAGAAGGAGAGTGGTGGTTCCGCCCTGATAGTGCGCTGGTCGTTCAGGAGGGTAAGGTCTTGAGGGCAAGAGAAGGTCAAAAGCTATCAGATTTTACTGCAAAGGTCACATGCATGTATCTTGGGACATGTGTCTTTTCTACTTATATAGAAGGAGATATGCCGACCAACTACATAATGGTCTTTGGTGCTGGGGATGAGGAAGGAAGCTACTGTCGTATTGGATTGGCTTCTCTACAGTCGGACTCTCCTTTTGTGTTGGATAACTATCAGGAGCGGGAGATGAAGATTGTATGAAGTTATAGTTAACTATGTAAAGTTTTTTAAGATAACAATACTTAAAGCTATACCGAAAGAATATATTAATAAGACTAATTCTGAACCCAACAATAATAAAGGTCTAGGTCCAAAGATATACATCGTGAGTCACATGAAGTTAAGTTGTACTGATAGTGTAATTTGTAAAACTCACAATATATATCTTTAGACCTAAACCTTTATTAGCATTTGGTTCATAATTAATGTTTTGTTTTGTTTGTACGCCTCGAAGTATCTGCCTCCAAAGGAAACTTGAATACATTTAGCCCAGGACACTTGTCCAGCCCGGATTGACGGTTCCAGTTCCATCAAAGTATACAAGGTAGTACATGACTGTGGTGATGAGATTGAAGACAGTAATTGTGATGCTGTGGCTGGCCGTTGAGTGCAAGGCAAGACATTGAACAACCCAATGATCAACAACAACACCCAGTCTTCCCACGAAACTGCCCTTTGGTACAGATGATGACTCCTCCGGCTCTTTTCCATCTTCCTTCGTCCCTTCTGTACCGCTCTGTTCTGTTTGTGTCGAAGCATATTTAGTCCGCGCATGCGCAGAGATCAATTTGCTTATAACGTCGAGAACCTTCGCCACCACTACGCTGGATAAAGCAGTTAACATCACCAAATTGATAGTCTGCGTGAAAGCCCTCATAAAATCCAGTGGCAGTGGTAATCCGCTATCGGCCTCTGATTTCTTACGTCTCTCTTGTTTCTCCGTCAACGACAAGGCCATGATAACCATCCAAAACAATCGGATTGGTACAATATGGGGCGTGGCCGAGATATCGAAGCGCCGCCGGGTAATAACAAACGCCGACCAGATCAACCCTTGTAGGATTATCGAGAAGGCGCAGAAGAGTGAGGTTATGGTGAGGAAAAGGGAAAGGCCCTCGGATAAGTGGAAATTGCTGATTGAACAACTGATATTATGCCAGATCCAAATTTCGAACGGGAATTGAAGGAGTATACTGATGAGTAGAACAACGTCGTCCATCTCCTCCTCGCTCTCCGGGGGTGTATACGGCTCCTCCCATTCCAAGCCGCATAAATCAATGAGTAGTCTTGTGACAAACGCGAAAAAGAATGCGAACGCGCAGAATTGCGTCGCGGGAACTCCTTTCAAGCTGAAAGCCTTTATAATTTGGGGAAAGACAGTGAAGATTGCCAGCACGAGCTTCGCTGCGATGACAGTAGGGTGTCGCTTAGGTTTTGCTGGTTCTGGTGAAGTGAGCGCTTTGTAGGCGCTTACGCAAAGATATATAGTGTCGATGGTACCATCTAGGAGACAGACTCCCGGTATGCATCGAACAAGGTCAATGTTGCCGCCAAACAGGTCGCGGCCTTTGTTGCGACTGCTCGTGGAAGGGAGGACGACTGCGGCGGCGGCTAGGGATGCTAGGATCCAGAATGCTGCTTGGCCGCTGACCTCGTCGGGTGAATGATCGTTGCCAGGCATTGTTACTGTTAATTGAGATATTCTACATGCTTGTCAGCGCAAAGGAGTGGGGAGGGGAAATAAATACATTTCAAGAATTGTCAGCAGAAGTGATAGGCAGGCAGTGAGCGGCACAGCCAGAAACACAGCCCCGAATCCTGCGCAGAAGCAATTGCTTGCATATGTTACAAGTATACATAGCCACTATCACCTTTGCGCCGTATAGAGTGGGAATTGTGCTAGTAGCTTATGTACTCTTCTAGCGCGCGAACGTCCCCACCAGCACCAACGCGACGTCATTCACAAAGGAACATGAAACTGGAATTGTGTTTATCAGTAACCAAATTCTGCCTTGCAACTTGGAGGCAAAGGAATAGATACGAATAAAATGTTGATCTTGGCAAACGTGTTCAAGACAGCCATTGGGGTATATAAGTCCATTGAATTAAATTGCCACCATCGACCAGGCGTGGTTGAACATCTTCAGGGTAGCTAGTACGCCTACGCCTGGCTTTGGTGATCGGCCTGACTATGATAATATAGTGCTAAACTCGTTTGCTTGCTTTAAACGGAGCTGGAAGACTGTTGACCGGTGTGTTTGACTCTGAAGAAGTTCTCATGATTGGGCAAGACCGGACTGGATGAACCGATGCTGAAAGGATGAACAGACTGATGATACCCCTGACATCACCGCCAAAATAATCAAGAAGGTAGATTACAACGCTACATGGAGTATCCGTCAAGGCGTTCCAAAAGAATTCCTCAATAAACTAAATTCATCTACAACTTGGCAGCAATGTTAACATGCACAGCCTTGATATTCGAATAAGCCGCCAACCCAGCCTCACCGAGCTCCCTCCCAATGCCACTCTGCTTAACACCTCCAAATGGAATCCTCCAATCACTATCATTGCTCGAATTCACCCACACCATGCCTGCCTCAATTCTCTTAGCGACCTGATGCGCGCGTGCCAGATTCGTGGTAAACAGCGCACTACCAAGTCCAAATTGTGTATCATTCGCCAAATCTACTGCTTCATCCTCTTTGGAGAATTTTGTTACCACGACGAAGGGCCCAAAGACCTCTTCTTGGAACACGCGCATTTGCGGTGTGACGTTTGTGAAGACTGTTGGTTCGATGAAGTATCCCTTTCCAGAAGAAGACTTGAAAGGTGCGCCGCCGAGAGTCAGGTTTGCGCCTTCGGATTTACCGATGTTGACAAAGTCCAAGATACGCTCGTACTGAGCCTTCGTAACTTGCGGTCCTTGGAAAGTCGATTCCTCAAAAGGATCTCCGACCTTGGAAATCTTCTGCACCTGCTTTTTAAACGCATCCATAAACTTGTCATAAATGCCCTCCTGAACAAGAATTCGACTAGTCGCTGTACAAACCTGACCCTGGTTATACATAATCCCAGCATGAGCCCAATACGCAGCAAGTTCAACATCTGCATCATCAAAAACGATGAGGGGACTTTTACCTCCTGTTTCAAGGGTGATGTTTTTGAGATTGCTGCTGGCCATTTTCATGATTTGACGGGCTGTGGGTGTAGAGCCTGTGAAGGCGATTTTGTCAACGTCCATGTGTGATGCTAACGCTGCGCCTGCGATGGAGCCTAATCCGTTGACGATGTTGACGACGCCGGGGGGAAAGCCGGCTGTGACGATTAGGTTGGCGAAGTAGAGGATTGAGAGGGGGGTTTGTTCGGCTGGTTTGAGAATTACGGCGTTGCCGCATGCTAGAGCTGGACCGAGTTTCCACGCAGCCATAGCAAGAGGAAAGTTCCACCTGACACAGATATTAGTACCTGGTCACAATCTCAATGAACGTAGAACTTACGGAATGATCTGTCCACAAACACCGACCGGTTCACGAATAGTATACCCAAACTTATCGCCCGTGGTCTCAATGACCTGACCAAAAACCTTATCCGCAAAACCAGCATAGTATCTCAACGTCTCAGCGACTTCGGTAACATCATCGTTGAGCGCAACGGAGTAGGGTTTTCCATTATCCCAAGTTTCGATGGTTGCGAGAATTTCTTTATGTTCTTCAACCAAGGAAGCGAGACGGTTGAGCAGTTTGCCGCGTTCTGTGCCTGGGAGATCGCGCCATGATGGGTTGCGGAGGGCGCGACGGGCGGAGCGGACGGCTTTGTCGATGTCTTCGGCAGAACCGGCGTATACGGAGGTGATTTCTTGTTCGTTGCTGGGATTGTCAACATTCTGTGATCGATGGTGGAGGGTGTGATGGGATTGACTTACGTTGGGTTTATAGAAGTAATCTTTTCGCCATTCGAAGACTTAACCCATTCGTTGTTGATGAACAAGCCGGTGGGTTGTTTGTAAGTTCGGCCGTTGGGCGCAGTGAGTTGAACGTCTAGACTCATTGTGGATGTGGAGGTGGTGATGCTTGGAGTTCAGAATCTGGGGAAATCAGCTGAGGAGAGTTATCCTTGTATAGCCAGCAGATATCCCAATTCGTGTAATCAACGCGCTGTCGTTCCTTCGCCGATCATCTTTATCTTGATCCGCGTTCGTGTAAGCACAGGAGAACGACGAAAACATGAGAAGTATTGCCCGTTTTCGGTATAGCGGCTCTAGCCGGTCCGGTGTGGGGAGAAGCTAGGATACCCTGCATCGATAAAGATGTTTCTCGTGTCCATATCGGGTAGTCGTTTTGCAGAAGATTTAAGCTATTTTCGGGTAAGGAATTGCAGAAATGCTATCTCTGTTACAGCTTTAGTGTTACTGGAAGTGGAGTCTGTTGGAGTTTGTTCGCTGGAGTTGTTGGTTGAGGACTCCATTGTAACTGCCGAACCTCAAGTTTGGTCATGTTAGATCAACTCGTATGATGGGTGTTGTAAGTTGCGAAACATTACCCAAATCTGGGGCATCACATTCAAAAAGTCGATCTATCCCAAACAGGGTAATAAGATAGGACAAAGATACAGTGTAATTTAAAGAGACCTCCTCCCACATCCCTTTCATTCTCGTTCAATCACCTACCAACATTCGCTATGATACACCCACAATTTACTGTCCACTCGCCTCTCCCTGCCGTTGAGTCGCACTATCATCCTTATGAATATCAACATAATTCGCCCTCTCAGCCCTCTGCGCATAAATGATGTTCCCCTGCGCCTCCTCCGTCTCAAGATACGTAATCCGGCCCTTGACAACCCAAAACACAAGCGTGATAACCAGCATGATTCCGAAAACGGCAATGGCGTAGTTCATATCCGCTACAGCCGGGTTCGGAGCGCCGGGGAAGAAGAAGAACACTGTGGTTACCGCGCAGTAGACTACTCCCACCCAGTTGATCACCGGCCCGAGACGACCCAGCGAGAATTCCCCGGGTGGGAGTTTGTCGCGGCCCACGAGGAGGAGAGTTAGGATGGGCATGCCATAGGAGACTGTGAGCGCAATGGTACTGACGCTGAGAATGGCTTCTAGGACGGTTGAGGCGAAGGTGTAAAGGATGCCGATCAAAGCCATTACACCACCTTGAAGCCAGAGCGCACGAACGGGGACTTTCCAGGTCTCATCCACGCGCGCAAAGTACCCACTGAACGGCAACCCACCATCTCTCGCAAAACCCCAAGTCAAACGCGAAGCAGTCGTGACGATTCCAATACCCTGCCCAATACCATTGACGATGAATAGCGTCAAAAGAACGGTTCCGCCCTGAAGACCGACAGTCTTTTTGAGCAAGTCCATGAATGCAAGGCCGGTGGTGGGATCCAGGTAAATGCTCGAGTCAACCATGCAGAACAAGCAGACCACCATGAAGATAAAACCAGTGATGGCACCGATCGTGACGGATAGCCAGATGACTTTTGGAATGTTTGTTCGTGGCGAGGGAATTTCTTCAACGAGATGAATCGCTGCGTCGAAAGCTGTGAGACCGTACGCTGCTTGCACGAGACCCATGAACCAGGTAACTCCATCAGGCCAACCGGTCTGGTTAATCCATCTCCCAAACACGAAATCCGCTGGTTGAAAGTGCAAGTCGCTCTTGACGCCCACGGAAACGAGCATCGCGATACTGATGATGAAGAACAAACTCGCGAAAGAGATTCCAACGAAATTGTTAAACCAGGGAAGGATTTTGTCCTTTCGACAAGCGATAATGTTGAACACCGTCATGAGGAGCGTGACGCCGAGGTAGACGAGGAATAAAACCCAGCCTTTGTCTGCACCTGCCCAGTCTGGCTTGAACAAGACTTTCATTTTCAGCATAAACTCAGCCATGAAGGCGATTTGAGAAGCTGATAGAGTGATCCAACCGGTCATATTAATCCACGCACATAAATAGCTCGTAAACCGTCCGGCAGGTGTAGGCCAAAGTCTAGAGATCCAGTACGCCTGACCCAAGGCAGTAGGCATACTACTACACATTTCGCCCAACGAAACCGCAACGCAGATGTTACAAACAAAGACGAGCACCAATCCCCAGAGAATGGCGATTGGTCCGCCAGCTGAGAGGCCGCTGTCGATGCCTTGGGCGAAAGTAGACCATGTTCCTAGCACTGAGAAAGCCAGGGCGAGCATGCTCCACATGGAGAATTTGCGGGTGAGGGATTGGTCATGGCCAAAGTTTGCGAGATCTTCTGCATCGCGAATTTCTTGCGAGGTAGGAGGGCGTTTGAGGGTTGTGTTTGTTTCAACGTCCATCGCGTTTGATGCCGCGTCGTATGACGTATGTAGATGAAGGCGACGGGCAGCCTGATGATGATCCTGAATGGTATGCAGGTAAAGTGAAGGGGATAAACTTTGATGGTGGTATTGAAGAGGGGAAAGGAAACAAAGAGTCTGACACGCTGCTTATATCCAAATCACTCGGCGACCGGACCACCTCAGCTCTTGTGTTACAGAGTAAATATTGGGCGCAGATTAGGTATCTCGTACGGATATTGGGACCGGGTTTGTTTATCGTGTGACAACCAAGCCGATAATACTGTACAGACCTGCTGTAAAGAGCGTAGACTAGAACCCAATTGCGCCCTACTCCTCACTGTAATCAAAGGTAACCTCCCGTGGCTGTGGGCAGAAAAACCTGGTAGCGATAAAAAGGGCGCAGAGATAAGGGTGTCACTGTTATCTGTGACCCTGGTTCTGTGCCCTGGTTAGGTGAAAATTCTTCAGTGCGTCATTGTCCATTTTTTCAGTCAGTGCATTCATTCTACGCGACGCGACAAAACATCAAGTTCAGCGACAAAAGCATCAATTGTCTCAAAGTTCAGCGATGTTTCAAGGTGGCATCCGGGGAAGAAGCAAAACAATGGTTTACCCCATGGGGAATTACGATTGATGGCATTCCATTACGTGATGAATGGAAAGGTGATGCAGCTTCTAATCCCTATAGGGACACAATCACGTTGTCTTTTGACCGGGCCGGTCAGCATGACCATCAAGGGGTTGGTTGAAGACAATCAGTGGGTGAGAACCTTCAGCTGTCAGTGGCGACAGGCATAGGACCTCTCTCGGTTATCTCGCCTTTCAAAAACCTTCAATTCATTACCCGGAAAGGGTTTAGTGTGCAGGTGACCAAAAGCTGAGAATCTGCTACCATAAACGGTTAGACAGACATAAAATGAGGGGAAAGGTAAGCTAGATGGATCGGCAGTCACTTGACGAGAGCCTCAGCAAACATGATCCCCCTCCCCCAACCACTAGATACGATAACCTGCTAGATAACGGCAAGATAAGGCAATTAGCGGGTCATCCCCTCGTTTAGACTCTTGGAGAATTGTTCAATGTAATACCCTTCTACGGATAGCTCGCGGATGGAACTGCCGGTTGGAGACGGAACTTGTCATAGAAACTACCCAGAAATGCAATTGTTTGACGGTTTTGGGGTAAACCGTTGCAATCTGATCTGATCTGGTCTCGGCTAACTTTGAAGCGTAGGGCGGAAGGCGGGCAGTACAGTAAAAGACAGGGCGGGCAACCGAAGCGACGTCTTACTTACAGCGGAGCGGCAGAGTGGAGATCCATTGCAAGCGGAGCGGTGTCACGGAGCGGCGCTACAGTGGATTCTTGTTTGTTCCTTTGTCTAGACCTTTTTGTGTATAAGAACCTGTCATCCTCAATTGAAGTTATCGTTTTGCTAAGATCATCTAAGCTTATCTTACATACTCCAAGTCACCGCTTATACACAACACTCTCAATTATTACCAGGCTTACACCTTGGACTCAACGCACCCGTATGGCACAGTACACAACTTCAAACAACAACCATGATTCCAGACACCTCTTCTATCGCCGGCTACACCATCTTTCGGGAAGAGCCCAACGATGCCGCTCCCGATCTGTCCTCAATTGAACACACTCATCCTCTCGGTAAATATCCCCAATCACCACCCAATTGATCACCCACTTACACTTTTAGACCCCCTCTCAATTGACGAAATCCGCGCCGCGACAAAACTAATCCGCAACTACGCATCCCCCAAAACCTTGAAGTTTAACTGTCTTACCCTGCGCGAGCCTCTCAAGGCCGAATACTCCGCCTTCAAAGCCCGTACAGGTCCTCGTCCCGCTCGTCGCGCTTTCGCAATCGTGATTGAGCGTGGAAATGGGCAGGTCTCTGAAGTCATTGCCAACATCCGCGAGGGTAAAGTCGAAGAGTGGAAGAATGTCTCTGATGTTGGTCCTACTCTTACCCTTGAGGATCTTGACGTCTGTGAGCGCATCGCTCGCAAGGATCCTAGAGTGATTCGCGCTTGTGAGGAGTTGGATATCACGGATATGGAGAAGATCTTTATTGATGCTTGGGCTATTGGGTTTGATGATCGATGGGGTTATGAACGAAGACTTCAGCAGGGTTTGGTGTATTATCGTGCTTCGCCCAACGATAACCAATACGCTCACCCGCTCGACTTTTCCGTTGTTCTCGACACCGAGAAGGAGGAAGTTCTCGCCGTAGACGTCCGTCTTGTCAACGGTGAGCGAACCAAGGTTCCTCTCACTTCGCACAACTACATGCCCGAGTTCATCGGCGAGAACTACATCGACGGCACTCTCAAGCCCATCAACATCACCCAACCCCAAGGCGTATCCTTTCGCATGCGCGGCAACGAAATCTCCTGGGCAGGCTACAAGATGCACATCGGCTTCAACTACCGCGAAGGCATTGTGCTGTCTGACGTCAGGATGGAAGACCACCACGAACATCGCGAGCGCACTCTCTTCAACAGAATCAGTGTTGTAGAGATGGTCGTTCCCTACGGAAACCCCGATCCTCCTCACCATCGCAAACACGCTTTCGATGTTGGTGAATACGGAACTGGTCTCATGACCAATTCCTTGAAGTTGGGATGTGATTGTAAGGGTGCTATTCACTACCTTGATGCTGTCATGGCCACTGGCGATGGTGATCCAGCTGTCATCAAGAACGCTATCTGCATCCATGAAGAAGATAACGGTCTTTTGTACAAGCACACTGATTATCGTGACGGAAGCGTTATCTCCGCACGAGATCGCAAACTCATCATTTCTCAAATCATCACAGCTGCCAACTACGAGTATGGCTTCTACCACACTTTTACGCTTGACGGAACATACAAGCTCGAGATTAAGCTTACTGGTATGTTAAATACATACTGCATGCACCCCTCCGAAACAGCCGCTCCCTACGGTACCGAAGTCGCGCCCACCATCAACGCACACAACCACCAACACATTTTCTCCCTCCGCGTCGACCCCGAAGTCGACGGTCCAAACAACACAGTCGTTCAAAACGACGCTTTGCCGTCCGAAGCAGAAGTCGGATCCCCTGAGAATCCCTACGGAAATGGTTTCTATGCGAAGAACACCCCGTATAAGACTTCCAAAGAGGCTTCTTCAAATTACTCACACGAGACACAACGTTCTTGGGCTATTACGAATCCCAACAGCATTAATCCCTCCGCCAAGAAACCTGTCGCGTACAAGATTCTCAACAACAACTGTCCTCCCCTCCTCGCCAAGCCCGGCAGTGTAGTCTACAACCGCGCAGCCTTTGCTCGCAAGTCCCTCTGGGTAACGCCCTACAAGGACTACGAGATTTTCCCCGCGGGCGACTACGTATGTCAATCCACGGGTATCGAAAACCATCCTCACAACAGCAACATTGTAGACTGGGTGAATCGGGACGGTAACATCGAGAACACGGATATCGTATGCTACATCCAATTCGGCCTTACGCATTTCCCCAGAACGGAGGATTTCCCTGTTATGCCAGCTGAGCCTGTTAGTGTGATGCTTCGCGCGTCAAATTTCTACCAGAAGAATCCTGGTCTGTGGGTTCCCCCTTCGGCTCTTTGTGTTGATGCTGCGAGCAAGGATGCTTTTGGGGAGAAGAAGGAGGAGGGTGGTTCGTGCTGTGCTGGTAAGGCTGGGCCTAAACTTTAAGGAGTTTGAAGATTAAAATTGGATAGCATTGCATTTGTTTGGTTATTTAGTTAATAGTAGGGTTACAATACCAGCAGTTTGATCACAGTCTTGAGTTTAAATAATGTCTCTTTCGTGTGCTCTACTTGTTGTGTCTCACATGTTTCGGTGATGCATGGGACATCAAGAACCAATACATGTACCGAGTGAACATTTCAGCTTTGTTCTCATCTCGAGCAATAACTTACCAAACAGTCGCCCTTTCGTCCCTATCAATCCCGACAAGATGGTTAAACCTTTACCATAAGAGACCCACACAAAGCCTCAATCTCAGGATGCAGAGAAGAGGCTGGAGGTGATCTGGAAACAATAAGGTCTAGACTAATAAATGGGATTAAAAGACATGTATAGTTAATGTTCCAAAATCTGATGAGGCTTTTTGAAGTTTCTGATCTCAAGCTTGCGCATTCACAGAACGCTTATGGCATGATGAGAACGTCTTCCTGAGCCATGTTGATGTCAAAGTCAGTACGTGTATATATCTGGGTCACATCAGCAAAGTAATTGAGCTATAGATCCTATTTTGACAGAGCTTTTCTCAATATCTATTTAGAGCTATATTTTGCTATTGATGGACTTCCTTACCAACCTAACTTCCCCAGACCAAAACAGCAATCAACCCGAAAATCCACTATTTCTCTCAGAAGTCAAGCCGAACTCAGTTTATCCCAACTTCGGCAGATTAAGCAGCAAGATTCATGACCTGGAGCGGGGGCGGATCCGTGCGGGGCATCTGCAACTTTCCCAATGAAGGTATAAGTGACGAATCACAACATGAGGGGTTAACAACTCAGACATCAAGGTCATATGATTATCGTGAGTTACCATATTTGGTAATCCGCATATGCGTATTACTTGTCACCTTATTGATTGAAAGTGAGGCTGTATACAGAATACGTTTGAAGCGGGGTCCGGAGTAAAGCAAGATGATCTGAGATGAACCCTTGTACCATAGAAGCAAGATGACGATAGCTTCACAGACTTTGAGGCATAGACCTCATAGCACAATGTTGAAATTAGTGTTCATCAATGCTATAATCCCATCATGTACATCTTCAGAAATGAGATCTCAAAAAACTCTAAAAAGACAGGTTCACAGATGAGATCCCCAAATCTCCTTCTCCCCAAGCCATCCCCAGACATTTGCATCACCCTCCTCCCAATTACTTGTCGAAAACCCTTTCGTCGGATCCTTATAATCTGGTCCTGGGTCATTAAAAACCTGCACCTGTCTCGTGTTTCCCTTTCCAACTTCCAAAATCGTTCCTCCAGGGTGTTTATCACTCTCCACACACTCCAGCATAGCTTCAGCGCATTCCAAGGGTGTAACCCAAGCATCATCTTGGCTCACGTTCTTCAGCTTGTCGGGGTGTTCTGTCCAGAGTGGTGTGCGTACAACGCCTGGCGCTACTGCATTGACGCGAATGCCGGTGGTTTCCAAGTTCCAGAGACATCGGACGAAGCCTGTTATGCCGAATTTGGAGGCGCCGTACATGGGTGCTCTAAAGACAGGGATTTGACCAGCGATGGAGGAGATGTGAATCACACGCTTGGGATTCTCAACTGATGCTTTCTTTCCCGTACCGTGTAGCCAAAATGAAATTGCCATTTGCGTAGCTCTTATCGGGTGCGTAAGGTTGATATCGAGTAATTTATACCCGTCACTCTCGGCATCGTCTTTACTTTCTGGCGATCCAGGCGGATGCCAAAAGTTAGACCAATTGGGCTCGTAAACCCCGGCACCAGGACAAATAATGTCAAAGTCACCAAACTCATTGATAGTGGTGCGGAAGGCGTTGCCGAGGTCTTTCCAGGATGTTACGTCTGTTTTCACAAAGATGACTTTGGGGGAGGAAGCGTGCTCAGAAATGAGGGCTTCAGCCTCGGGACGGAGGGCCAGATCTGCTATGACGACATTGCAATTCTTTGAGAGGAGGAGCTTAGCGAATTCATAGTTGATTCCTTGATAGATGTTAGTGGTTTTGTCCGAAGAATGGTGAATGTACTGACCTGACCCGGCTCCAGTGATGATGGCTGTCTTGCCGGAGACGGAGAACGGCTTGGCTTGAGAAGTCATGGTTCATGAACAATAGTTATGGTTAACTTGAATTGTATCTTGAAAAGCAAATGACAATGGAGTATATCAAATATGAAGTCAATAAATATCCAACTCTCGGCATCAGATCAGTCAGCTCAGGTGATCTACAAGCCCCGCCATCGGTCTTCGTAGTACCGAAATCTCCACTTTTCTTCCTCGCCTTGATGACCTCTTCCGTCAGTCACTTTTTCCTCTCGGCTTGGCTTCCCACTTCAGATCTCACAATCCACAGCCTCCACTTACCAAACTTGATATTCATAAAGCTCGGCTCAATAACCTCTCGCTTCATTTCCCTTCTTTTTTAAATTTTCAAGATAGAAGCGATGCGCTCGTTTTCTGGATGGTAAGAATTGCCTTACTGGAATGACATGGTAGCTGATTGATGTGGTAGTGAAACTTGCAGAAGCAGGAAGCTAAAGTGCGATGAGATCAAGCCGATTTGTGGAGCCTGTACGAAGAGTTCCAGGGAGTGCAGTTACTCGAAAAGATCAGTTTTCCGACCGTTCCAAAGTTACACCGGACCGTCAAGGAGGAACAGCCAGGATGTATTTGATGAGGGCCATGTTTGGGTTGAAGTCCCAGATGAGCGTAAGCAAGGATATTGATTGATGACTTGTAGCTAATGAGATGTTTTAGTTCACTTCGTGCATATAGAGGATCCATATGCTGAAGAGACGGTGATAGATTCTACTATCCAAACGGAAGAAACATCCCAGTCACCATGTCCTCCAGCTGAGTTCTGGGAAGAGCAAGACTCTATCACCCTGAATGAGGAACTACAATTTGAATCCAGCATAACTCCGGATACTCCTGCCCTCGAAGACTATGCTATCACTTCAAGGTTAGCAACACTCCATCTAATCAAGCACTACAAAGAAGGTCCAGGAACATGGTAAGTCCTCTCCCGCAACAATACTGTCAAATCTGACGAATAAGGTTCGACATATTCGACACAGGCTGCTACTTCTCCGGCAAAGTCCCAGTTAAAGCAGCTACATCTCCCCTCCTAAGATCCTCCATCTGCGCCATATCCGCCAAGCACTTATACCGTCTCAACAAGAACAGACCCCATCCATCATCCGACCGCTGGCTATCATACGACTGGCGTTATGAATCAGCAAAACACTATGACGAAGCAATTCACCACTTAAAAACCGCCATCGATTTGCAGTCTTACGAGAACGATCTAAGTGAGAAAGAAGATATGCTAGCCGCTGTTGCGATTTTGTGTATTTATGAACTTATGAATGCGCCGGGTACGGCATGGAGGGCGCATTTGAGTGCACTCCCTTTGTTTCAAGATACTGGTGGCTCGCCGGTTGTTATCCCTAGGACGGCTATACAGGGTCCCATTCTTTGGAGTTTAGCGAGGCAGGATCTACTTTGTGCCTGTAAGTTTCATCCAATCGTATGAGTTTGTAATCTGACAAGCGGTAGTCATTAGCGAAACGCAGACACGTCTTGATTTGAAAGACGTCCGTCTCTGGCAAAACGCTGGTCTGGCAACAACGGAAGACGGGAGTCTGATGCCCTTCAGTCCAGTCGACATTCGTACATCAGCCGATATAGAGGAAGATACCAAGAGTAACGAATTAACGTGGCTGATCGGTAAACTCTTGAATCATCTGACGTCGGGCGATGCTATAAATCCGACAGACTATGCACTGCCACACGGTCAGCGCCCAACTGTTGGTGTGACTCAAGAGCGGTTACTAGAGCGCTGGAAGATGCTTTTGTCAGAATTTAAGAAGTGGCATGAAAGTCTTCCTTTGACATTTACACCACATGCAAGAACACCCTATCCTTCATCAGAGCAATCGTCCTTTTCATCCTTCGTTCAAATCTGGTACGAACTCCCCATCTGCGCCGCGACAATGCAAAACTATTACATGGCCATGATTCTCCTCCTCGTCAACCAACCCCAAGAATCAACCTTTATTCGCTCCACTGTCTCAGCACGATTGAGTTCTTACCGCAAGATCCAAGAAGATGTGCATCACTACGCCAAAGAGATCTGTGGTATTAGCCTTGCTGATCCTAGTGATCCTGTAAGAGCCAATTCTGTGCAGGCGCTGTTTGTGGCGGGGCAAGTATTTTATGAAAAGGGTGAGCGAGAGGCTGTTTTGAAGTTGTTGGAGGATGTGGAGAGGGATTTGGGTTGGACTACAAGGTTTCATAGGGCGAAGCTTGTTGATGAGTGGCCGGGGGATAGTTAAGAATGAGAATTAAAATTGATGGTTAGAAACTATATACTGAGCCAGCGTTACAACTGACTACAGAGAACAGAACAAAAAGTTAAATGTACAAGAAGACCAAGTATCGCATTACTTATATCCCTCTACCGACCTTCGATAATCCAATCATGCGATCGGTGTTTTGACATCATCAGTGCAAACGCTAGTCAGGGTAATATCATCGAAATGAAGGGTGATACTCTCATATTCTCCATTGCATGCAACCTCGAATGCCAAGTTAACTTCATTGAAGTCTTGTACAGCAGACCAGGTCTCCGTCGCGTAATCAAAAGTGTCCCTTGGACCACTGGCAAACGCGCCGTTGAGGTAAGTGTTTCCGACTTGGGGTTTGATGTGGCATCCAAGTCGGTCCCAACCACCCTCTGCCCAAGAAAGTCGCCAGCGGTAGGAAAGCTTATATTCGCCCGTTTTGATGTTGTGCAAGGTCTGAGAAAATACTGATCCTTGGGCGTTTGCATAAAGCATCAATTCTCTGTACATTGTCAGTATCTTTTGTTGCTATCTGTTGGTGTGTCTTACAGATTGTTGGGGCGGGAGGGATTGAACCATCCTTCTTTCACTTCACCGTTGTGTGCCCAAATGAACCCATCGTTACTGTTGTCAAAGCCTGGGTTGATAACGACTTGTGTCTCGCTGCAGGCTTCTGCTTCGGTAGTAGTAATGCTTACAGCAAAAGTGGTGGGGGTCTCTTCGATCAGGGCGGTGGAGGTAGTCGCATCTGTAGTAGCCGTGGTCTCCACCAACTCCGTAGAGGTAGACTCAACCAATGTAGTAGACGTGGTTTCAACCAGAGTGGTCAAGGTAGTCTCGAGGAGCGACGAAGACGATGCCTCAGCATTAGACGTGGTCTCGGTCAATGTATCGGACGTAGGCTCAGTTGATAGCGTCAAAGAAGTCTCGACCAAGACAGCAGACGTAGCCTCAAACGCGACAGTCGACAAGGTCTCGCTCTGGATAACAGAAACGGCAACCGACGTCGCCGGCTTACAAGGACTAGCGTCAGCTCCATGTAAGCCAGCTGCGATAATTGTTGCAGCGAGAATTGAGCGGAGACCCATCTTCAAGGTTAACGAATGGAAGCGACTAAAAGGAGCGCAAGGTGAATGAGCGTAAGTGACAAGAATGACTTCCGAGATAAAGGGTCTGTCTTAACGTCCCCTATTTATTAGTCTGTTGTTTTGTTGGTTGTGTAACTTGTGCTGTGGAAATGGGTCTAGGCTGATATTGCCAGGTTAGTGCCAATAGTCCCCCAATCTATTGATGCCAAGCCGTTTGCGTTTTATTTCCACGGCGGACTAGAACGGTCTACGCAGGGGCTTGATAGCTGTAAGCATAATTTTAGTGTACTTTTTTTCTTTTTCTTTGTTGGTCAGGCAAGTAGGTGAAGCTATTGTGAATAATCTACCTTCGCTATTGCCGGACTTTAAGCTAAACCTGTTCCATTTCAGCTGGATCAACATCCAACACGCATTTTGCAGTGGATCCTTCTTTGGTCCAGAAAGAGTAGAGTTGGGATTACGGCATTCGCGGTAACTGTTTGTCACTTCCATACCATAACGTGCGCTCTTACTAGCCGCAAAAATGGCTCGAGCAATCGGGAATGTTCTACCAGCTTCAACAGTCAGAAGGATAGTCAACCTGCATAATTCAGGATCTCTATTCTCCTAAGCTCTTTCCGAGAAGAGAAGAAGGATCACGGAGCATGCAATGATTCTGGCGTCGGATTGCATTCATGGTCGGGATAGTTACCGATACAAACGGACGATATTTTATTCTGCTGCCTGATTGCAGTTGCATCTCGCCTTGATATCCATTTTCGGAACGACACCAAAACTCAAACTCAAAATCGACCTCCACAAATGCAGTGTTACATATCAGGCCTCAAACCAAGAAACCAGATATTTGACGACAGCAAACATGTCGATCAGACCTCGGAGTCATATCTATAAAATGCCTCATATCCTCCAAATCATCATTTTATACAGACTACTTCAATCGCTTAGTGTACCACCAAACTCATACTTTCCAATCATCCCAGCCATCAACCTCTCATCATGAACCGCCTCAAAGACAAAGTATGCATAGTAACGGGCTCATCCTCCGGTCTTGGCCGTTCCATATCCCTGTCGTACTCCCTTGAAGGCGCGCACCTCATCTGCGCAGACCTCCAACCGCATCCTCGTCCCGCCAATCTCCAAACAGAAGAGGCTATTCCCACAGATGAACTCATCAGAAAGAATGGTGGCAAGGCAATCTTTGTCAATACCGATGTCAGCAAAGCCAAGGAGGTGGAGGAACTGGTAATTCGGGCTGTCATCCAATTCGGCAGAATTGATGTGTAAGTCACTCCCTCAGACCATAATACAACAGCTAATGAGCCAGCTTGGTTAACAACGCAGGGGTTTCCCTGGAAGCAGGCCAACCTCCCGTAAGGATCCACGAAACATCCGAAGAGCGCTGGGACACAACCATATCCGTGAATCTAAAGTCAATCTTCTTAACAACCAGATACACTATCGCCCAAATGCTGAAACAAGAAAAGAATGAAGATGGTGACCGGGGATGGATCATTAATATTTCTTCTATTCTGGGTATTGTTGGCGGCTACACCGTTCGTGAGTCTACTTATCTAAAGTGCAGTAAGTATGCTGACGAATTAGCTTCCTACGCCGCCTCAAAAGGCGCAGTCACGAATCTCACGCGTTCTGTGGCGTTGGATTATGCCAAGGATGGCATCCATTGTAATGCGATTTGCCCTGGCTGTAAGTGGCCCTTCCCCCAAACTTGAACGCCACACCAACTAACACAAATTTACAGACACAGAAACAGCTATCTTCGCAGACACCATCAAAATGCACAGCAAAGAAGATATCCGCGCAAAACATCCCCTCCACGGAACAGGTAAACCACAGGATATTGTGGGTGCAGCTATATTCCTGGCAAGTGCAGAAGCAAGATGGATCACGGGAGTCAATCTGCCTATTGACGGAGGGTATACAGCGCAGTGAGCAAGCACGATCCAAACTACAGGCTCGACCATCAGTTGAATGCGTACAGTCAAGTCAAGGTTACAGTCACTTAAAACATATGGAAGCACAAACACTAGATAAACAATCCATCAATTTATCTCAATAAACCCATTATCATCCTTCATCTACCTCATACACTAATACAATCCCATCGCTATGATGTTTTAAAATGTCCCTTTCTACATGCTATGCCCGCTGCCCAATATAACAGAAATCCAACCCAAGACGCAAAGAAAATGACAAAGCGAGAGTACAAAAGAGAGATTGACAAAGGAAAATGTTCAAAAGAGTGCCGACGATGTCCTTCCTCTATGTCGAGGTATGTTGGTGATGCCGTGTTGTTGTGTTGTTTTGTGTTGACCGATCTCTTGATGAGATTGTTAGTGGTCGTGTATGTTGACCCATCTCTTCTGAGATGTGTTAATGGTCTTGTATGTTATGTTGTATATTGTCCACCAATGTGAACAGTTTCGCATCAAAAGCAAAACGCCCGTGTAACTCATGGTTGAAATCAGAAACGCCCGTGTTGTATCCAAAGTCTCAGTATAGCATCATCTGTTCATGACACGTGCAAGACCTCCTTCAACCATTCAAGGAGTCACGAATCCGCAGATCCATCACTCTGCGAACTACTTCTCGCAGCAGCAGAGTTCAAGTTCTTTCTTCTAACAATAGAGCTCCTGCAAACCGTTAGCATCATGTCATACACAATGAGGTGTCAGGGGACAAACTTACAATCCCTTTCCTCCATCTCGAGGATCCCGAACGATAACAAGCTCCTGCGCCCGCTTGGGATCCTTGGGTCCCTTTCGTCCCTTTGAACTAGAGCGCACGGCTGCGACGCCTCCGCCGCTGTGGATCTGTGCGACGAGAGCGGCGATTTGGGTTTCGAGAGAGTTCACCTTAGAAGTAGCTTGCTTCTGAGCCTTCTTGGCTTCATCGAGTTTCTTCATGAGATTGTTGTTCTCAGTCCTCAAGGCATTCAGAATAACAGCTTCGCGCTCCGCGGTCTCGAGTTTCTTGTTCAACTCATCGCGCTCGGCAATCAGGGTGGCGATCTGCTCCTCAGCAGCGGTGAGCTTGCCCTTGAGATCATCACGGTCGGTGGTGACTTCATCAGCCTTCGCCTGGAGAGCGGTGGCTTCTTCTTGGAGGGTGGTGAGCTTCTGGGTGATCTCGTCGCGCTCGGCGGTTAGGGTGTCGACGCTGAGTTGCAGACGACCAGCGTTTTCGGCGGTGGCTTCGAGTTTGATGGTAAGGTCGTGGTGCTTCTCCTTGAGTTCGGTGTGCTCGGCTGATTCGGGGGCTGGGGCGGGTTCTTCGGGGGCTGGGGGAGCGGAGGATTCGTTTC